>CABEEJ010006905.1:0-32289 GCA_901482245.1 Timema douglasi | reverse complement strand
TATATATACTTAATAGACTGATAAAGGGCTATATTATAATATAATTATTTTATTAATTTTACAATATTTTTTCAGACTTTTAGTATAACTCACCAAAAAATACCCCATTCATAGCATAGGGATGAATAGGTAGAATATAAAGTAAATGTGACAGCAATGGCGTGGAAGGAGAGAGAGAAATACGATAAGGTAGACCCAACTGGGGCTCGAAACCCAATTTCCCTGTCATCGGCAGTTCAGTCTACTTCGAGAGTGACGATTTAGACCTTTCGATTCACAATTGGTTATTTATATTTTTGCATATAAAATACTTACAAACTATAATGTTTGGTTTTATTAATTTTTTTTGTTTGTTTGAAGAACTTAGGAAAGTCAGGAAATGTCAAAAATAGCAAAGTGTATCATCCCTATTTGTATGGATTTTGATCTAAGGCTTCACAACCAATAGCACTGGTTTTAACATTCTGAACTTTATCCTTCAATAGGGTCCCCCAACCCCTCTCGCTCTTTACGCCACTGCTCCTGTGATAGCTACAGTTGCGCTCTTGTCTGCATACAGCAAAGAGCTTTGATATCATAAACAAGGTATAGTAATGTTTTTAAAGATATTAAATGGTAGGCTATAACACATAGGTTATTGACTTATTAATCCAAGGGTATGATGGTAGCCTAGAGAAAAGCCACCTGTATTAAGCCTACTTTATTATGTAACAAGTTGGACCCAACATGTTGGGAGAAAACACACGAGGAAAGGTAAGCTGTGTTTATTGTCGCCAACTTGTTGGACCAACATACTGGGTCCTCCGCTGGTTTTCAATCAGGCTACACATTTATAGCCATGGATAATGACTTAATACTTTCTCTTTCTTCATTTATTGTGTTGACAAGAAGTGTACTCTTGTATGAAAAAAAAAAATGTAAGAAACGGTGGAAGATTAAAGGTTATTCGGCTAAACGTTGAATTGAAGGTTCGTACATGGGAATAATTAATTATCTACATTTGCATAGTGGATATCATAGCTTTGTACGCATGTAACGTTCCAAAGAACAGAATACTTTTTATATAAATCAATTAGTTTAAATGTATTAGCCTTGTTCCATCTTATGTTTACAAAGCTATGCAAACCCTGAAATTTTTAAATTAAACTAAGCTGAAATCAAAACTCGTGCGTCACCAAGGCTAGAGACTGATTCAACTCGATAGCGCATGTTCAGAACCTTCCAACTCAGCCTACATGTTTGGTTGGACGTTTATTATCTCCAACAAATGATCCAACACAACTTGTTGGCTCTGACCAGTTCTCCCAACACCAACACGTGGGCTAACATCCCCAACAAGATTAGACTTTAGACCACGTTGACCCGGTGTGGGTAGTCACCGTGCCACTGATAGCAGTACTACTATAATTTATGTCACTGTACTCCAACACTTGTCCTGTGATTTTTTTTTCTCGACCTTCAATCTCAATGAGGTTTCAAATAAACAGTTGAAAACAATATTTCGCAGTGAGTCAAGAAAGTTTGGACCACACATCTCTATGGCACTTAGTTGATAAAGTTGACCATATCATCTTGTCTGCTTTGCTGGTGACGAAGAGGTTGAATTTCTAATCCCGGCTCCTAAAATGTTTAATTTTTGCTCTAATGCTGGTACACTTAATTGAAGTTCTACCTTCCCGATCCCTACCCTTATAAGTGGGAAAATGTTAATAATTTGAACGGGTGTATTGTATGATAGAAATCATGTGATAAATTACAACAACAAAATAATAACACATAAACTTAATCTTGTAATTTATTTCTCTTCTTACTTCTACATACATCCTTAACTTCGTTAATCCAAGATTGTAGGTGGAATAAGGCGGCGTGGATCGATAGTTGGTTTGTAGGGGAAAGTGGGGGAGTCGGGATAGAAGCGGAAAAATAAGAGGGGTTGGGGGAGGTGCGGGTGACAAAGTGTAGGCTGTTGGATGGGGGTTGGGTTTGGGTCGTTGAGGGGGTGGAGGGGCTCTGCGTGCCGTACCATGCCATACCAGGCACGGCACAAACATTTCTGTATGTACGCGCACACAAAACACAGCAGCAGCATGCCTAACAATATTACTAAACAACCACTCTACCTTGCGTCTACATGATGCTTTGATCAAATTATTCCTGCAACAGCCGTATAAGCAGGTTATCAAGGGAGGCTCAGAGGGTTAAAATGAGGGGTTGAAGTGGGGGAAGGGAAAGGACTAATTTTTTTTATCGGCTGTGACATCACCTGCGCCTGACAGGTAATGGTGAAAACTTAAACGAGACTAGTAGCTTTGTTTTATCACAGAAATAGTAGATCTGATATCGATATTAAAAACAATTGTTTCAAAAATATCAGAGCAAATTGGGACATTAAGAGGCTTCTACTGTGTGCAAGATCGTTATGGCATTACTTAACCACTCTTTTGCATTTTAGTTAGCGTATTTGTCTATTCAACTAATTCATTTGGTGAAATTGGACTTATGCCTACTCCATCAAAGTGATGAATTGACAGCCCGGGGTATTGTCTGTTCTATAATTCAGTCTGTTTGTAAGTCATGTGCTGGTATAATCAGATCGTTCGGAAAGTGAAAGTTAAATACCTCTGTTAAAAATAAACTAAGAAATGATGATAGGCCATTAAGCGTGTTAAGGTTTCGATTCGAATTCTGCAAATGTTAGCACCCAACCTCCAATAACACATGAGAAAAAATAAAATAAAATAAAATGATTGGCTTTAGTGCCAGTAATAGATATATAATTTAAATGGACTTAATTAATAAGGGGATCTCTAAGGAGATGCATCAGTAGTTACTTTGAAAGAGCATGAAAATCCTAATTTTAAGAGGAAAAAAATCTGTCTCTAGTGTAGCTCATAAGGGTAATATTATAACCGACCCGGTCAAATTCATGTTACTGGGCGCTCGTTTTAACTTACCGGCTTTGCATGAACATTAATCAGACATCACAAATACTTGCTGCCATTTGGACAAGTGATGCACAAATTGTATGACTTGTCAAAGTGACAAAACGTATTTTTCAGGTGGAAAATGACGAAACTAGTTTTAAATATGTTTTTAAATGCCATAAAATTATTAATAATTTGGCATCCGCACGTGTGAGCACATGGATAAAAATTTAAGTCTCATAATATCTGGTTTATAGCTTAGAGGCAGGTCGGAACTAAAATCACGGCTGGATGTAGTCCTACTAGGGTATTAAAAAAAAATTATTTCCCACTTTACTTCCATAGAGTTGTTGGTATGTTCGCTCTAAGCAATACCTTCCTCCCCTATCAACTACTAGAGTAACTATGTGGATAGCTCTTGACGGGTACTAAATCGCTTATCATGATAAATTAGATTATACATAGTAGGAATCTGATAGGAAGAACAGTATTTGTCTGTCAGTTACAAAAGTTAATAAAATTACTTTAGTATGCTCATATGTCAGGTCATATGATTTGAAAATGTCACTTTTGAAAGAAAGAAGCAATACCTATAAAATAATACTAATAATGTTGTGAAATACCATAATTATTTATTGCAAAAAAAAAAAGAGTTTTTCTTTTCTAAAATATAATTCCTATTCAAATCCTACTATAGCTATATTTTGTCATTGTTAATAGAGAAATAAATGATACGGTACACCACAAAGACTTTTATCCTCTTTTACCTTAAAATAGAAACATTTACTAAAAACTTGTAGGATTTGTGCAACGAAATAAGATAGTTGCAGAAACAATTTTACAATGATAAGTTATTTCGTATCTCAACTAGTTGCGGGGATATGATCCATATTGGAATTTTCCGCTTGTGTAAAGTACTCTAAAATTAATGTTAATGCTAAAATCAGGGTGTCCATTTCGTTTCGAATCTTTAACAGGGCCTGAATACCAAATTAAATTTAAGCCATTGGGGAGGATTTCTAGAAGATCAATTTTTTTTTTAATATAATTTTGTCCTTCAGTAAACTACCCTTATTTTAGGGTTGGACACAAACAGACAACATCACGAAAACCACTTTTTATGTTTGATAGGATCATAAAACGTCAACATTTATAAAAATCCTGAGTTCGATTTTTTTTTATGTTCTCAACACTTTTCTCGCTGATAGTTCGACAGAAAGTAAAAATATTGTAAATGTTATAGGCCTACCTTAGCTTAAAGATTACAATATATACTGATATACAGTTCAAATAATTCCTCTTTGAAAAGCCATGATGCCTTTTTGCATTGAATTGTTGGTATGAAACAAATATCCTTGTTGACGACAGTTTAGAGTAGCAAGAAGCCAGAAGCCAGAAGCTTAAGTTTTAGTCAAACAAGAAAATGACCCACCACCTAGTAGTAGCCTATCCTCTTAAGTAAATGAGTACTAACCCGTCCTATATCCCTTTACCACCTAGTCTTAATGAACTAACTAGACGGAAGACGGAAAGGGAACAAAAGGCCAAAGTCAGAGAAGTCAAACTTAGCATTCTTGTCAAGTCAATTTGATCTTTAACCCCGGATCTTTGTCACTCTCACCTATAAACTCTTCTATCTCACTTGATATCGTCTTTATCTTGCTTCGCTTTCTCTTAGTTGTTCAAATTATTTTTGGGTTGTTTTCATTTGCTTAAGGTGCAATGAAATTTGACGTGAGCTAAGGTTCATATTGTTGCAGTTTTTATGACAAAAATAGAAACTTTATTTGGCCCAAAATAAACAAAATATTGTTTTAGTAGATACATTTAGTTTAATTTTCTACACATAGTGATCTCAACAGTTCTAGAATATCTGTAATGAACATTGCAGAATTTGATTAGAGACATTTTATTTTGAATGATGGGATGATATCCTGGTTAAATATTATCACTATGCTCATGACATATAGTCAAAAATTATTTAAATGTGTTAAAATTTTTAAATCATTGTAAAATTATGGAGATATCTTATATATAATTTGATAATCCCGTTTCAGGTAATAGAAACTAAGAGAAAATGATTCAACATATTTTGACAACCGACCGCTCATTTTAACGGTTCGGAGTCCATGGTGTCGGGACAAATAGCAGTTTTCCACAAAAACCCAATTTTCATTGAAAATTTAAAGCTTTTAATTCTTTGTTTAAGTTACCATGGAAACCGTTATTTGCTGCATGGCTGTAAACCTCTGAATAAACTATATCTCTTTGGCTCTAAAATAATAACTCAATCTTTATTTGTTGATACGAACAAATCAAAATTTTCTCTTTGGATGAATATTTTTCTTTGGATCTTGATCATAACACATCTAAATTGAGATGCCTAAGCTGGGTAAATATTATGTTTTATTAGAATGTTGTTATCATTTATTCGGATTTAAATCAATAATATTGAGAATAGCTATAAAATTAAAAGGTTAAGTTGTTAAGTTCGTTAAAATATTATCTGCGTTTTGTTTCGCGCATGATAAAATGATGTTCAAATATGTTTTATGTGTATTATAAGCTCAAGAACGATAAAATAATCTTGATTAATGTTTTAAAAATATCCATTTTAACTATTTAAGTAAAAGTTTTGCTATTAATTTATTTATTTTTCTAATAATGGGGCTTAATGTTCATTCTATTCAAATAATGAGTTTTTATTCTCATTTTAGCAAATAGTAACACAATTCAAATACGTAAATAAAACTATATTGTCATTTTACCGCTTAATTTTGAGGATTGGATATTTAAAAGAGACGTTTTATGCACCCCAGTTATCTTATCCCATTCTTACAAATACACTTCAGTTAGTTCAGTTAGGTTTCCATGTCGATACTTAATTTTCAGTGATTGATATTTCAAAGTACCGTAATATTTTGAGTAGTAAATCTATATTTTCATATTTTCTTTCTATCTGATTCCCCCTCACGCTCACACACACTTTCTCTCATTCTCTNCCTCATACCCCCCCCCCACCCACAACCCTCCCCCCGTACACACACACTTTCTATAACACATTCTGTTTCATATAATATTATCTCATTCTCTCTCACAAACTCTCTACCATCTACAAACACGCTTTATCACACAATTTGTTTCACAATATCTTTATTATACGCTCTCTCTAAAGCTCTCTCTTAAACGTTTTCTCTCGAACGTTCTATTTCTTGAACGCTATTTCTCTTGAACGTTATTTCTCTTGAACGTTCTATCTCTCAAATGTTCTAACACTTGAACGCTCTCCCACAAAAGCTATCTCTCTCTCAAATGCGCCCTCTTAAACCCCCTTCTCTCAAACTCCTTTTATCTAAAAAGTTTCTCTTAATTTATCTCTAAATAACTCTCACTCTCTCTAACTCAATCTCACTCTCTCTATTTCAATCTCACTCTTTAAAAATATCACTCTCTCTCAATTTCTTTCTCTAAAGCTCTCTCAAACAATATTTCTTTTAAACTCTCTCTCAAACTCTCTCACTTTAATTTTCTCTCACTTAACAAAACTCTCCCCGTCTAACTTTCTCTCTCAAACTCTCTCTCTCTCTCTCTCACGCCTTCCTATTTTCTCTGGCTCACACACAATCTCTCTCCCAAAATTTAACATTCTCTCTTTCTTACGCACACACTCCCTCTCACACACTTTATCACACATTCTCCCTCACAGATTATCTTGTTCTCTCACATACTCTCTCTCAATTTCTGTCACAAACTCTTTCTCTCTCTCTCATACACACACACACACACACTTTCCCTCTTCTCCCAATATTTATCTCCCTAGCCCAAAAACATACTCTCAATATCACTCGCTCATACTCATTTAATCTCTTCAAACGCTCGCTCTCTTTGAACTTTCTCTTTCTCTCAATCATTCTAGCTCTTAAACGCCCTTTCACAAACGCTCCTTCTCAAACTACCTCTCTATCAAACTCCCCCTTTCTCAATCTCCTACTCTTTACAACTCTCTAAATCACTCTCACACTATCTTTCTCACTCACGTTCTCTCTATCTCAAAATCTCTCTCAAGCACATTTTCTCAATTTACATACCTAACACACTCTCTCTCTTAAACTCTTTCTAATTCTCTTTTACTCTAATTTCTCTCTTTAAACTAATCTCTCACTCTCTAACTTTCTCTCGCAAACTCTCTCTCTCACGCCCTCACATTTTCTCTCGCTTTCACTCAATAGCCCTTCCAAAATTGTACACTATACTTTCTCTCTCTCTATCTATCTCTCTCTTACACATACTTTATCAAGCATTCTCTTTCACATATTCTCTTTCACATATTCTCTTTCTCGCTCTCGCATTCTCTCTCAATTTATTTCATACACACAAACACACATACACTCTATTTCCCTCTTCTGCCAGTATTTCTTTTTCTAACATATAACCCGCCTCAGTGACATAGTTGGCTAACGCGCTTGTCGTGTTGAGCTCGACTGCTGAGGACGGAGAGATCGAGGTTCGAATCTCGGTCGGGTGAACTGGGGGTGGTTTTCCCCAAATGGTTTTCCACTCTCCCTCCACGCAAATGCGGGTTCTTTTCCTCCAATGCAACCTTCCCAATTCCTAATCCATTAGCGTTATTAGTACTTAAAGCGTATAACCCGAACGGGTAGTAAGACGCGGTGCTAAATATTATTATTATTATCTAACATATACACACAATCTCACTACCTCTCGCTAAAACTCACTTGATCTCTCTCAATTGCTCATTCTCAATCTCTTACACACACTTTCTCAAACTCACCTTCACTTTCTCACACTCACATTCTAATTTTCACACTCACCCACACACTTACACAATCACATAATCAAACACTTATTATCTCATTTTCACTATAACATTTTATCACTTTCTTCATCATATATCCTATATATAATTTGATATGCCCGTTTCTGGTAGTAGAAATTAGGAGGAAATTGTTAAACATATTCAATCACTCATTTAATAGGATAGGGGTCCAGGATGTCAGTAAAAATAGTATTTTCCAACTAAAAGCTGAGTTTCTCTGATAATTTTCAGCTTTTCATTCTTTGTTTACATCCCCGTAGAAATTCTGATTTGTGCATGAGTGTAGATATATAAATAAATATTTATCTCTAGTTACAAATAATACCAACACCACACTTACTTAGGGATATGGTGTAACAAATAGAAAGATTACGTCCATTATTTGTATATTTAACAAACAAACCGATTATATTAGGTTTATATAATTATTTGCATTGTTGAATTTTATCCTTCCTCCTCTTTGTCTTTAAATATTTTCCTCTGCTCTAATGTATAATTTGAAAAGCCCTTTTCATGTATTTTAAATTACGAGAAAATGGCTGAACCTTTTTTTTCCAATTTGCAATCATTTTAAAGTTTAGGGGGGTGGGATGTCGGTAAAAATAGTAGATTAAAACCAAAACCCGAATTTCCTAGTTAACTTTCCATATTTTCCTTCAGTGTGGGCCGTTTCTCATTTGTACTATTATTCTTTGTTTATATCACTATAGAAACCATGATTTGCTTATTTGTATATCAGTAAATAAAATATTTATCTTTGATTAAACATAATATCTATATTTTTACTTAAGAATTTAGGTGCAACTAATAGAGAGCTGGGAGAGGAGTCATTTTAAAGTTCTCATCATGGCGTGAAGGGGGAAAATCTACGTTATGGCTCAGATTAAACACATAAGTCTTAATATCTATGTAAAGTTGATAGTCTTTGACGCGTAAACTTTTGACTAGAAAGTCGAGTGAGGAAAAATAATGTAGAATTTTTCTCAATAAAAAATTAAGAATACATTTAAGTTCAATAATTAAGTAGAAATGGCTGCAACGATCCACTAGTATATGATTTATTTTTACCAATAGATGTTTTTTTAAGATATTAAAAAACCTAGTCTTAACTCGCGTTCCCTTCCATCTCACCTTAAAAACATGTTCAATTAAGGTTTTAAAATTGCCACTGAACCCTATCCCCAACTCTAAAACCTAACTAATAGGGTTCAAATAAAAAAACAAAATAGTCAACAAAAAGAAAGAGTGTGCTTAGTGAGTAAAGAATATAGAAAAACCTGGGCGAGAAACCAATACCCAGAACACGCAAATTTGAACAATTGCGGAACCCGTTCCCACGGTCAACCATAACAATATATAAATTTATAAACATTCCCCAAATTCAATTACCAGACAAAAAATATTAGAAACGGGATAACGTTATACCTAAGGTAAATAAGTAGTGGAAAAATAGAGTTAGTTGACAAGATTCACAAAATGGGTTGTTTATTAGATATTCGAAAAAGATAACAATTAATACGAAAGATCCCAAAAAGGGGAGAAATAATGTTTAAAAAAAATTGTGATCAAAATAGCATAGTTTCATTAGAAGAGCGCGTTAAATATTTTATCGATCACCATCACTAATTTACATTAACAAAAATGCAAGTTAGATGCGTACTTGTTAGCCAGGAAAGAACAATATAAAGCTCATGAATTAGATCTCTGCGTAATACTCATATGCTTTACATTAAAATCAAACTTATTATTTATATTATTATCTTTACATCTCTCCATCCCAACAAAAAGAAAATATATGTCTTACGTCGATTTACCCTAGACATAAAATTATCAAATTTCTTATATTGATTACAAAGTTGAGCAATCCACATATTAGTCGCCAACGCTCAAAAAAATTATCATCGATAAACAAAGTTATTATGGCGGTTATTAATGACCTTTACATTAGCGCTGATGGTGCCCAATAAATTAAGTTCATAAGTTAATATTGGAGATAATAACATCAATAGCACTACTTCCTAGTCAGAGTCTAATAACTCAAGTTTATGACAATTGAGATAAAGTAAACGAAAAAAATTACATGCCGAAAAAGAATGTTGCTTACATTGTTATTACTCTCCGAAGCCTTAGCTTCCCCTAGCGATTATCGAAGCCAGTCCAAGAGTGCTTCTATACTCACACGATCACTCTTTTATACGGTTTTAGCACATTCCACAGAACACGGAATGAGGGGATCACGAGGGGAGGAAAACCAAAGAACATAAACAAGGAGAAGGGGATTCTACACGCTTCTAGACTGGAGTAGAAACAAAAATGGACACTGGCTGAAGAGTATATTCTTTTCTACTGAAAGTCTTTGGTCTGGGAATTTTTGTAACTGAGCGTGGAATTGGTGCGGCCTCAGTATTTTGTTGTCAGTTTTTGAGTTCGGGCGTGTTTGTAGCGGCGGGTTGATCGAGTGCGTAGTCGGGCCAACAGCAGTCGGTGTCCGTGCAATTGAGTAAGTCTTTGTTATTGACTTAGGTATCGCTGACTTGTGGCTAATGCTACATCACAAAACTAATTATATACCATTTGAAAGTAATTTGAGGATATTTTTGTTTTCAACATGGCTTACTATCCTCCTGAATTACCCATATATTTACATAATTGGAGTAGGTGATGTGTGAGGTAGGATATATATTAATCCCCATTGGCGTGATAAATTACTTAAAAGAACCCTCTCCCCACATCTTTCTGATGTTTGGACCCACATATCCAACTCACTAGCAAACCAGACAATACAAGACTTATGACTTTTCTCCGCTCCAACTGATACAAGTTGTCGGAATGTAATGTGCTAGCAGGCGTCTCGTCAACCTCGGTGGTCTTGGAGTAAAGTGCTCGTCTCAAGACCCGGTGCTCGTGGGTTCCAAACCAACTGGGGTCGACGGATTTTTCTTAATCGATTAAAATACGTAGCACAATTTCTTTTGGAGGGGGAGTAAAGCCATCGTGGTCGGTCCCATGTCGATTGTGACATGTAAGAGATCCCTAAAAGGTATGTGAAAATACATTTTTTTGGTAAACTTGGTAGACCCTTTCGCACTCACTCATAGAAATTCTCATGTGCTGATATAATCAGTCTGTCCATAACGTGCATGTTAAATACCTCAAATTATTAATAGAAGAATTGGCGTTTCTTAAAGAATATTGTTTTAATTTGTCTGCTCTCGCAAAGCAAAAGGACGTCTGGGAAATCAAAATAAGCGTACAGTAGACCTACATCAAATCAATTAACGTGATGTTAGAACAGCATCCACTCTAAAAGTCTCTCATATACCTTTGGGGGAGGGGCAGGAAAGGGGCGTTGAACTGTAAAATATTTATTAAAATATAAAATATAGGATAAATACGTCCCACTAAGATTTATTAATCGACGTTAAAGAAGCCTAATGTAAATGGTATCCAACTCAAAATAACTGCAGTGAGCTTTAAATTATAAAAGCGATATACTTACGAATTCTCCAACTGGTAAGTCTAGCCCTCTAATAAAGAAATAACAAAAGGGTACATTTTTAAAATATGTTTACATATTGATTAGTAATAGTCGTTCAAAAGAATTCCAGAGCCAAACGTTTTGTGACCTACATAATTTTCTTCTTAACATAAGTATAATTTAAAACATAATTACATGTTTCATTCAACCGTTATATTTCAACCTTCGAAAGAATTTTTTTTAAACTGGTATCGAAGTAATTTTACAGTAGATATTGTAATATTGCCTATGAAAATATCCTTAGAATAAAAAATAAAAACTACCTTTGTTTGGTCGTCTCTCCTAGTTTTAATGCATTCATAAAGCAATAAATCATTATTCAACATGCCCTGTAGCTTAGCATGCAACAGCGATGGAAGTACCATTAACAGTACCAAATTAATTCAGCTTCCAAAATAGGTTATACTATCAATCGAAGGATCATGCAATATAGATTTGGTAGCCAACCCAACCAATTTCCTTGGAATTATATACTGTAGTGTACACCAGTTGTAGAGTACATTGATTTAAGATTGATGTGGTGAATTCACCGGAAAGGATTTTGAAATTAATTTAATCGACATTATTGAGAGAAATGTACTATTTGATGTGTATTTATAATGGGCTCTATTATAATATATACATGATAATGTGTAAATATGATACAGTAACGATTTAAATTAATAAGCTCGTACCCGCATTGGTGGCCAGGTGAACTAGACGTAGAGCTTATTTTATCTAACTTTCCAGTAGGTGAAGTCAGGGTTCAAACTCCGGCCTAATTTATTGAAGGTGTTCTTTTCTATATGTTGTCTTCCTTTCTTCCCACGCAAGTGCGGATATATTTTTTTATAAGTTATACCTTCCCCTATCCCATTACTGTAAATAAATAAGAATAGACAAATACAACCACAAAGAAAGTTTTATATATGTAACTCGCTTTATTCGCGCGCTTTTTTTTGCAGGTGGATGTATTTAAACTACTGTAATGTTTTTTGATAGGCTTTACCGTTTAGCCACAAAAAATAGTCAAATAAAGGTCCGTACCGATTTTAAAGTTGCTTCAAAATTTTGAATTTTTTTCGGGGATTAGAAATTAATTTTTTTTAACTTTTTGGAATTTTCCTGTTGTTTACAGGCTAGAAGCTATAAGTATGCCAAATTTCAAGTTTCTATCTAATCTGGGAGTGGGTAAACACTAATATCAGTGAGTAAGTCAGGCTTTTGGTTTTATGATAGTATAACATGTGGCTTTATAATAGTTGTAACGTTTAAAAGATCTAGCCTGATATATTCATGCTTGTACGCCACCATAAGGGTGAGATTTGATATAAAAATTGAATTGGGTCCCAGTTTGATCTTCTGTATTATAATAACTAAAAGGGGATTAGGTATTATTTTATAGATTAAAAGTTATGGTGTTTTATAGTGTTCTTTTTATTTTTTTTAAGTAGATATATCGTTTTTTGCTAGATATTTCACACGTTGAAGATTTTAATAAAAGCCCGATTATTACGTTATATGCATGATCATTCCCGACACGTGAGATTTAGAACACAGATTAATATGTCATAGACTCCACCTACACGGCTCCTCGTCAGGAAGGAAAGTGAAGAGATGCGTACCCTGAAGGGGTATATCAAGCGACATTTCCTTCTCGAAGTTTCCCAAAAGAAAAAGGGTGTGGTCATCCAGGTGCGTTTCTATTCACAAAACTGCGTTGTATTTTTAAACAATGACGTAGGAAGATGTCGCCATGCCTTGCAACTCAACAACTTAACAAAAATACAACTTACTACCCACTCTCATTTAAAATATCATAATTTTGAATAAAGATGTGAATGATAAATTATTGATATGTATAATTCCATATTATTAAATAGTATAATATGTAATAATGAGTTTTCAATCCATGGGTTGGTCCTGATGTGCCTCCCATCCATCTGGAGCTGGGCATGCACTCAACCCTCCGGTCGGTCAGTGCTTCTCGCAACATCTGGAATAAAGCACTCTTCCTAGGAAAGTACAGAAAGCGTGGTTGTTTCCCGTTGCTTTCCGCTTTTCATATGAATAATCTTAATTTTTCAAGAGCATCAAAATTAGTTTGAAATAACAAAGCTTAAAATTTCAAAAAGGGTGTTATAAAGGGGTGTTATTTAAGCTACTTTTCATTAAAGATACTGCTTTCAAAGCTTGAGCTCAAAGCCAAACTGGGGAAGATTTGTAGTTATCTAAAAGAAAAATTACCAGGTTATTTAAAATTATTCAGTTCAGAAAACGGTTTACTAATTTACTTTTGAGATTCATTATTTTAAGAAAGAAAAATGTTAAATAAACCGTTTTATGAATTTATTAGGAAAATATTTGGTCCAAAAAGGGATGAGTATACTAGGGAGTGCAGGAGGTTACATAATGATGAGTTTGATAGCCTGCATTCGTCACAAAACTTTATAGTAAAATCATCTCTCGCAGAATATGGTGGTCGGGCCATGCAGCGTGAATGGAATAATCTAGAATCTTGTTCAGGGTACTGACTGGCGAACCCAATGGGAAGAGATCATTGGGAAGACCTAGACTCATATGAGAGGATAACATTAGAGTGGACCTGAAAGAGAGATGGTGTAATAAGGTGGACTGGATAGAAGTAGCTCAAGCTGGGGATAGGTGCCGTACTTTTGTTAAGTGTGGTAATGAGCTTAAATAAATTATATACACCTGGATCCCAGTCGATTTTGGTAAAATTATATCAATCCTGATTTTAAATTTTTTAAATAAAGTAAAATTTGGAGGAAATATGACCACATTTATGAGAGTAAAAACACGTAGGACATCCAGCGTGGATTCGATCCCTGCCTTCTCCATTACCAGAAAACCATACTAAACAAGCCGTTTTATCCACGTGCCCTCCGGTACGGTTCCTGGTGGTATCAAAAGTAACTTCTAAACCTGACAGTGTCATAAAAAATCGCAAGCTCTTAGTTATTAGAAGGGACTGTATGAACCTATTTTCAATTTTAATTAAAATATATAAAAATAATATTTTGTTCCAAATTAAAAACATGAAAAATGTGATAGTATAATTAGCATTGCTCCGAACGTTTATTTTCAATTCTCTGAGTAAAATAATTACTGTTTATTTTAGGGCACTGAGAGTTTCCCATTTGAGTAGATTATTGGGGTGGCGTGCCCTGCCACCCCTCAGCCCCACCCCACCTCTTATCCTCTACTAACGACTCCCATGTAAAGTTTAATAAACTTGTTCATATTTTGCAAGATGATTTTCTAGAACATACCTATTTGATAGAAATTTGCTAAGCGAATGTAAATTGGATGTAAATTTAAAACGTAAGAATTGCCCGCTTGGCGGCGAACATCAATTACATCAACTAATAAGGTGTAATGAAGAAAATACGGTTATTGTGCAGTTTTACCTCTAAGTGTATGTCATGTTCTGTACTTTAAGGGAAAGGTAGAGAAAGGGGGTGATGGGGAGTCATGTATATAGGTAGCAGCTAACGAGACCAATTTCAGGTTTTGCCAACGTAAGGCTAATTTCAGGTTCATTACTCTGCTTGTTTATAGTCGCTCGTCGCGAGTATATATGGCCCGTGTGAATGTGTGCATGAGAGGGCATGAGAACTTTCAAGTTTCATGTATGTAGGGGGATTACTCCTTCATTAGCACTACAGGATACGTAAAAAAAGAGGAGAGAACCCCTTCACTCTAACCTCCCAACAACAAAAAAAACTATTTAAACGTAGCTAAGTTGGTTAGACTTCTTATACTGTGTACAATATTAACACATGACTGGAAAATCAACTTATCCTAAGAATTCACACTTAACGTTAAACACCTCATTAATGTTGTAAGAGTTTACCCTTTTTGTAATTGTTACAACTAATTCACAATTATTAATTATTTTAAAGAACCGCTCTCGATAAAATTAGGTTCCTTAAAAACACATAATCGACCTCCTTACCGACTTGGCCATGGTAATAATTATGTTAGAGGCTCTTTGTTTGAAATCAAAACAGCTTTAAACATAACCTAAATGTGATTGTAATTTTCACTTTTTTTAAACTCTTTTGATTTATTTTGGGTGCTTATAACATGTTCAGTTAGACAAAATTACAAGCCAACATGTAATATATATAATTATATATTCATACACAAACAATATACATATGACATACAATTACATATTATTATAAGATTGATTTAATTAGGAAAAGAAGTGTGCTAAATTATCAAACCAAGTGACGAGAACTTACTAACCAAGTATAAGGACCAACTCTTGAGTAATTATACCTACATTAAGTTTATATCAATAGCTTGCTTTTGAATCAGATACAAATTAATATTAAACACCATCAAGTTCATATTAATATTTTATTTATGGCTGATTTAAAACAATATTTATAGGCACGAAATCTTTTCACTTTCAATTCATTTCAATATTAACCAGTTTTAATGGAAATATTCTTCCAAATGAGACAACTCTAATTGAAAACACTGTCATCAATAAATCGTTTAATATTCATTGTTTTCTTGGTTTTAGAAGCCACGGAATATTCTAAAAATAACCCAATAAAGGAATATTCAAATTTAAAATACGATTTTCCTTTATGGTATACGTTCATCTAGCTCGACTAGTAATTTAAAAAAGACTTGTGAATTTTCTTGCCTGGATTTATTATATTTATAATTATTATCTAAGTTGAATGAAATCACTAATTTACAAAGTAATGGCACTACACAATTGAACAAACTTTCTTTAAAGAGTGTATTGAATTGGAAGAAAATTTTCAAAAATAGTATTTCAGAAAACTACTCTAAGAAAGTTTTCATCAAATAAATAAACAAATAATCTAGTTAATCACGAAAAATACTCTTTATTTATAAATTTTAAGCAAACATGTTCAAATATTTTTATCAAATTTAAAATTTAATAAATCAATTGTTTGTAAACTACAATCAAATTATATTTAATTTTATAAAAATAAAAACATATTCTTTTATATTATGAAAAACAATAAATTCCCTAGTAGTGTATCTATTTTGAACCAAATGTTCATGGCCCTTAAAAAAATCTCAAATATACTATGATTAAACTATCTACCCTTAACAATTTTTTTTAAATAAAATAAGCATTCATTTTTATTTATCATGTAAAATAGACCACCACATAAACCAATAATGAAATAATTTGCTACAGATAATTTAAAAATATTTCAAATTTTCAAACATTAGTTAACAATACTAAAAAATATTTAAAAAAAACTCATACAAAACTATGTATATTACAAAAGACTTGCCAGATAATTATTTTGAATAGAATCGTTAGAGCCATTTTTAAAGTATTTCAAATAAAAAAGTTATCACTAAACTAACTTTGAAGGATTGTTTTTACCGAAAAACAAGTATACTGTTGTATTTGTTATGCCACACATGTTATGCCCATATATATTTTATACAATATGTTGTCATATTCAAAATAATCCGATTTTTTTTAAATCATTAGTGATTAAACTACCTAAAAGCAAATTTTTTCCCAAAAGCCAAGCACATTTTTTTTTTAGTGGTCAAACACTCCTATGTATATAAGCTGCCCTTAATTTATGGGCTAGGATTCAAATTAAAAAATACATTCCAATGTATAGTCATATAAAATATAAATATCCAATTTGAACCAAATCAATAAAACTGTTTCCGATGTGTGTCTAGGGATATACAGTCAGACAAATAGACATGGGGACAGATCAGAAGGAATTGTAAATCTACTCTTTTGGATTTCGAAGCGCATAAAACGTTAAGATTCATCATAATCTCGAAGCTGAAAATATTAAAGATCACAATGCTTTCTGAGAAAGAAAAAAACAATTTTTAAATAGTGTCCATGATCCCAGTATTACTTCTCGTTCAGTATATTCTCTTACACCAATGGTAAATATATCAGGAAAGTAGCTTTTAGAGGAAGTGTACCCGTATTTTAGTCAAAAGAGTTTGAGGAAATGTGATAAATAAACACCTCAGTATTCCCAGTATTGATTCGAACTTTGGCCTCCTCGTTAATGGTAAACCAGACAAAACAAGATTGACAACTTTGCTTGCCCATCGTTGAGAGTAATTTCAATTCTATATTTACTCATAAATCATAGCTTATATTTAACTAATTTTATTCAGATATTAACCATCTATAATATCATACACGACTATTATTAAGGTGGGATGGAATGGGACCAGATAAAAAGCTATTTTTTCTTACAGTTTTTATGGCAAAACATTTTTTGGATAAAACGAATCAAATCTTGCTCCATTACAATCATAGAGTTTAATTTCCTTCACATAGTGAATGATTTAAATATCTGTCAAGGGTGCTCTGTAATTTAATGATAACTTTTTCTCTTAATTTAAATAATTTGTTAGATAATGACACAATGCTCACTACAAATATTCAACAACTGTTTATATCAACATTCGAAGAAAACTAAATTCTATGTTATTGTCTAAAAAAAAAGTTTTTCCATTCAAACTTCAAAAACAGTGGACTTTTCTCGGGTCCCTTTCCATCCCACCTGAATAAAACTATAAATACTGTTTATCTAGTTCTTATGAAAAAAAAGTCTATGTTTTCAGAATATTATGTTAAATTCCTTCCTTCAATTTTGTTTTAATATCAAATGCTGGGAATAAAGGTTGATCCTAATAGATTGAGTAATTCCATTTGGAGTTTTTTAAAAAAGTAAGCAAACACCACTTTTACAACATTCAAATTTCAAACGTATTTAGAAGTTAACACAGAATTCATAGTCCCATGACACAGAAAAGTAAACAAAAAATAATATGTGTTTCCATTCATGAATAAAACATTACTCAATAGATCGTAATGTAATCATGTCCAACAAATTAAACTTTTCTATCGTTTTTTTTTAAATTTATACTTGAACAAGCGAAAAAAAAACTATGTGGCTTTTCAATAAGTTGTCATATTACAGTTTTGATTAAAACTATTTAAAACGTTCGCATAAAAAATGAAATGTTTTGAATATTTCAGACGTATGAATAATTTAGTGTAAGCTCGTTTGAATGTTTGAATACTTGGTTGATATCTCTCACATTACAAATGAGATTGGGGAACTAGCTAGGAAAGCTGCTTCAGTATACTCAGACAGGATTCAAATCCCAACCCGCCCGTTACACGTCAACCAAATCAGATGATTCTGACGCCTTTGTCCATGTACCCTTCCAGAGAGGATCTTAATACGATATTCATGATTCATTTTAAAATTAAGGGTATCTAAAAACATAAACTAACATACTTCAAAAAAAGATTTTAAATCCCTGATAATTTTATTAATTTGTTTTTTTACACGTTTTAATGTTTAATGTAAATATAAACATAGTTAGAAGAAATTACGAGTGAGAGCTTAAAACTAAACATAACTTCCCGTAAAACATGTGTACCTAAGTACACCGGTCGGTCACACGGTTTATAGCTTTGGTCTCGTAATAGATTGAGTGACCGGTGGCAGAGGAATCAAGGTTCGAGTCTCGACTGAATGCATTGTAGAATATTTCCTGCAAATGATTGATTATTGTGACTATCCTCATCTCTTCTATACACGACTACGGGTGCACCTATTCTAAACCGCTTGCTTCATCAATTACGTGCCAATTGCGAGGAGCCTGAAACAGTATTATTTGCGACAAGACAAAATATCCCAGGGCTCTGTGTCGTTGACACCTGCACAACTAGCAGATAAGCGTATCCATACCACTTAAACTAGGCCATTAATAAATAACCCCTATCACCTGCATGGTATAAGGCGTCACTCTCGTGTTAGACTAGACTGCCGATGAGTGAGAGATTGGGGTTCTAGTCCCGTTCAAGTACACCGAAGGTGATTTTCCCTCAATTATTATTATCTCACCCTCCATGCAAATGTGGGTACACATCTTCTAAATTCATCCTTCTTCATCCCTAACTCATTATTGGAATTAATACATATCCGCATAGCTAGAACATATAGTAAGACGCTTTGCTAAAAAGAAAAAGCCACTGTTATCCTTTACATTAGCTCAGTCTGTAGCGTGTCTCTCTGCTGGGATAAGGGTTTGGGTTCGATTTACGTCATGGCCTAAAATATAATTATTGGTGGAATTGGAGTTTTTCTTTCTACGACAGTGAATTGAAAGCCAGGGGACTAGATGTTGTGTCAATGCTAAAATTAAGTTAGTTTGTTACAAGTCGTGAAATACAGGCACTAATTAATATGTTCAGAAAATGCACGTTATATAGCCTTAATTATATATAAAAAACGCCATTGTGTTAGAGATAAACATTTTTAAACATACACGTGTGTTGAAATCGAACTTTGTCTTTCTGCCTTTGATTCTGGCCCCAATATTCGTGCAGCCAATCCTACCCGTCATTTTATTTGTCCGAGCAGGCCTGTAAAGAAGAGAAACGACAAAGGTTTCGTTGGCAGTAGTCGAGGGTTTGTTCTGCGGCTATCAAAGTGAGGGTTGACTTATTTACCGCACGGTACTCAAGGGGCGACGAGTTATGGGAGTATTTGGCACAAAGTGCATCGGAACACGCGGGTCTTTCCCTTCTCGGGCTCAGAAGAACAACCGGCGATGTCCATGGAGAAGGCTGAGAGAAATTGTAGAGTGGCCTATCCGTTACATGATCTCTTTTGAGCCACGGCCACAGAGAAGGAATTGTCTGTGGCCACGGCACAGTAACCATTTGTGATTGTGTGGATCTGAAATTAGTGTTTGGCTATTTAATATATATTTATTTCCTTTGGTAAAAAAAAACTATGAGTAAACAATAACAAGGAGCATGTTTGGAACTAGATCTGACTGAAAGCAAGACCTTTTTGATTAAGTATTGTATGGTAGTAAGAATTCATTCTGTTCTGGAAAAGAGAGTACGGCCTATTAACTTAATGTGAGTTTTTTTTTTTTTGAATTGTTAAGAAAGTGAAGGTTAAAAAATCAAGAAACTTGTAGTTGTTGGAGCTATTTTAACCTCTTTACTAATATTATTTACAAACTTATGATGGAGATCCATATTTTTTTAGCCGGAATCTTCCTACTATTTTTTTTAAGTTTCGTAACCAAATATGAGTGTTTTTTTTAACCATTTTTGGGATATTAATTTGTTAACTTTTTTCATAAAACATTAGTTGAATATGCTGTTCTTCATTTTATTTTATACTTAACACAGCATCCGACTACCCGTTCGGGTTATACAATTAAGTACTAATTATTCTAATGGGCTAGGAATTGGGAAGGTTGAATATAGCGGAAGTGAACCCGTATTTTCGTGGAGGGAGAGTGGAAAACCATTTAGTAAAAACCACCTCTAGTTCACCCAAGCTAGAAAATAATGAGAATTGCCATCTTGTGCATACTGATGAACAGTGTCTAAATATAAAATTTTATGAAAATCATTAGACTGAATTTCGAGAAAATTGATTTTTTCCCCTTTTGGACTTCAGTAACCTATCCTTATATATAGTGTTTTATATATATATATATTTTAGAAAAAAACCTCGGTGGGACCTTGTGAAAACCCCAGATACGAAAGTTTAGCCCCCATTCGGTAAAATCATTTCAGCTATAGCCTAAGGTACAGACAGACGGCATTGCGAAAATATATTTTCACTTTCTCTCCACAGTATTATGAGCGACAAAAATAAAACTTGATATTTTGATAAACAAACAAAAAAAATTGTTTTCGTAATGCCCTCTGTCCGTACCTCGGACTAGAGCTGAAACTATTTTATCGATTGGGCTAAAACTTTGTATTTAGGATTTCCATAAGGTCTCCCCCAGGTTTTTTTAAATTAGTTATTTAACCCTAAATTTAAGGGTAGTTTACTGAAGGGCAAAAAGAGAAAAAAATCAATTTTCTAGAAATTATATCTAATGATTTAGGTAAAATTTTATATTTAGAGACTGCGTATCATTATAAAAAAAGATCGCGATTCTCTTAGTCCTATGAAAATGACTTTGAGAGTATTTTACACGGGGGAAATTTCCAATTTTCATCATTTCCCCTTAACTATTTGAGATACGAAATAACTTTGTAAAGTTGTAATACTATTAAAGATAAAAATCTTTTATTTGAAATATATTTTTATAAAACTAATAATTGCTGAGTTATATGCAAATATATACATTTTTTAACTCAACTCTGAAAATTAATTTGATTCTGATGCTCTTTGGTGAACAAAGATGTTTCTTTTTTCTCATTTTATTTGTAATACTGCTCCTGGTTCCTAATGCCATAGAGTAAGTAACAGTGTATATTATTTAATTTATGATCTTTAGTGTAGTGTATCTACAACAATGTATAGCACCACTAATTTTGTTTCACAAATCTTACGAGTTTTTAGTGTATGTTTGTTTTAAGATAAAAGTGGGAGAAAGTCAGTGTGTTGCACCGTATTATTTATTTGTTTTTAGGAGTTATGAAACGTCGACATTTATCAAGATCTCGACTTTTATCAAAATCTCGAGCTCGATTTTTTTTTTTTTTACGATCTCAACACTTTCTCTTCGAGGTGTCAAGGGAAAATAAAAAGACAATATATTATTTACTGAACAGGGTATATCAGTTTATAATAAAATATTTTAATATCAATAACATGGCCTTGCAACAACAAGACCTTTTATTTAGCACCACGTCTTACTACCCGTTCATTATATATGCTTATGTATTAACTACGCTAATGTTATTAGGAATTATGAAGGCTATGTTTAAAAGAAGTGTACTCCACATTTGCATAGAGGAAAAGCAGAAAACCATTTTGGAGAAAAAAATCCTCAGTACAGTACTAGTCTACTGCGAGAGTAGCCCCTTATTCCCTGTGGCCACCAAATTGGGTCATGGCCTTTATTGATATTAATGATTATCTTGCATTATTAATCATAACTATACTAACTATAAATTATCTTCAACAAACCCACTAGCACTAATCTAAGGTATATATATCCGAAGAAGAGCATTTACTATGTCCAACGTATCTTACTACCCATATAAATATTAGCATTTATTTATACTAAGCGTGTAAAGATGAAGGTGGTATTATTTAGAGGACATCCACCTGCATTTGCGTAAAAGGAGAGTTTGAAACCCTTCAGAAATGACATTTTCACTACTACTGTCGGGATTCGATTACTAGCCTCCTCGTCACCAGTAAGCCAACCTAGACGACTTTGATGTTTTGTCCACGTGCTCACCGATGTGGGTTTGGGCATATATTACCTTGAGCCTCAATATATATGTCTCGTCTATCTCCTTTAAGGTTTCGACTCCTATACGTACACTCTTCCAACAATCTAGACCCGTAACTATTTAACAAAATGTCTTACCTCTGTAGGACGTGATTTGGAAAATCGGATTTATTTTAATATTCAATATTATTAAAAATTACATTGATGTAAGGAATATTTTAAAACATTGAAATGGATTAATTGAATTAATGTTTTATAATATGTTATTATAAAAAAGACTACTGCTAATATAAATGGTCAGAACTTTACCAAATCATTAAATCTGAATAATTCCATCCACTAAAATAAGTGGTTCGTTTATCCAGTTCAATATTCCAGTCGTTAACAAGTTAGGTGCAGCTTTTAACTCATTCATTCGCGAATTACCAACATTTAATTTTGTTGTTAGTGACCTAAAATAATTCACTAGTTCGCAACTGATCTACCAACTGCAGCTTGCAGGTCATTCTTTCATCAGTTCTTAATTTACACCCATATAAATGATATGATATTAATTCATAGGTAATATGATGATGGTGCTTATTGCTTGAAGCTGAATTGAAACGGATAAAAGGAAGGTAGCTTTGATAAACTATGGAAATGTCCAAAAATTAACTTTTTATTCAACCATACAGGCTGGTCAAAGTATTCCAAAAAGATAATCATAACTTTTATTATGCCCTTCTTTTATGACGTGAGTAAGAATGGCCGGATTGTCTATTGTCGTTGCTTACTTTGAACCAGATCAGTTAGGGAAGGTGAGCTAGATCAACTAGTTCAGTTGAAAGAAGCTAACTATTCTAACTATCCGTTCACAGACTACACAGTTCAAGTTCGGATACTTCTGCGTGGACTTATTTTTCCATATCTAATTTCAAATTACAAACTATTTCAATTGGTACGTGCGGTAATAGTTTCAACTGTCTCGCAAAGTTATATATATATAATATTTATTTTATTATTCAAGGGACGTTTCAATGTGAGCCTAACACCATTGCCCCCAGCTCGTCAGTGCACGACGCATGCTCTTTCGCCATTCAGAGGGAGTAATCGGGGGACTCGTAGCGAGCTAGAACGGATCAGACCGGTTTCTAAGCAACCTATCTTCTGTCACGGATAGTGTTTTAATATATAAGCATACATAAGTTGAGAGAATCGACACCCCCGTCCCCTAGGGGCTACCTGATTTTTACACTACCAAGTGGAGGGTGGAGTAAAGGGAAGGGAGAATTTGTGGTGAATCTGAGTGAGTGAGGGAGGAGGGAGTAATTTATAAATCACGATGCAGGAAACTAGTAAAGATAGGGGATGAAGAAGGTTACTCACTAAAGAGAAGGTTGAAGAGAAAAACAAAGGGGAAAAAAAAGAAGAAATAGTTAAGGAGATTGGTTGGTGGTATGTTAAGGGTGGGGGTGAGAGTTTAGTGATATACGCTACCCTGGCGTTAGCATGTCCAGAGAATCTTTGCCATTTGTCGACGATAAACATCTAGGAGGCGATGCTAGGCTCGGTGTTCGTGTTTTCAGTCGTATCCTCGTTTGCCTTTGGTGGGGGGGAAGGTCTCATCGTTTTCTTCATGATTCTATCGTCTTACCGTCATTTTATCCTCTCACCCTCTACCTAACTCCCCAACATTTTTTAAAAAAAAACCTGGTTGGCTTTGAGTTTGGAGTGTACTTGGATGGTTTCACCGTGTCAGAGGTTTTACGTAGGNGGGTTGGTAAGGTTGAGGCTCTGGATTTACGGTCTAGTGCAGCTTTTTATTTTCCTCCTGTGGTACGCTTCTTCGTCTTTTTTCCTTCAGGTGGGCAGAGCTCATTTCTGGAAAGAGAAGGTGTAACTTTGAGATGGTAAAGGGCTTTAAACTAGAAGATGTGGCATTAGGTAAATCGATCGCCAAGTGTTGTATTATATTTTACGCATGTAAAATACCTTGAATAAGAAGGAAACAAGCTATTCAAGAGAATGAAATCAAGCTGAAAATATGGATATATTTTACCCAAAAGATATAATTAATGTATATAGTTAAACCAAGTAGCTACATTACTTATACAATTTAATAACGTTATATTTTAATTGGTTTGTCAATGATTGGTAGTTATGGTGTCTTATGATATTTTTTTAAACTAGAACAGTTAGTAAATTTTATAGGTTAATAAAATAACATAATAAAAATTAAATGACCCACATAAGTAGTCACATGGTTTGACATTATAATCAATTGTTGATGAGGTCTAGGTTTTATCAGAGTTATCATAGTTATCATGTTTTAGTAAATGACCTATTATGAACTATTTTTTGCTATAAATGGCTTTCTAAAGTTTCCTTTCTTAATTTGCTTTTTTTTAGCATTTCTGTATTTTACGGGGGTGTTTAACGCAAAGTTTCTAAACACATAAATTATACCAACATACGACTTTTAATATTTTAAATATTCCTTTCCCACAAAAATGCACGTATATTTCCCACAGATGTTTTCCTCGAACCTGCCCCATTAGTTTATCTAAGCGTGGATAGTCCGGATGGGTAATACGATGGAGTACATAATATAGAAAAGAAAATATTTTGAAAGTTTGGAAGATACAATTTTTTAAATGGTTTTAATTATGACCTAATTAAAATACGAACTTTATTAATTTATATTGTTAAAATTCAGAGGATATCTTCAGACAGCCATTTTATATTACTGTTGTTTAGATTTAAAAGCATGCATTTCATTTGGATAAAACAAAAAAAATTAGATGTTGTACTTATAATATGAATAATAAGAAAAAAATGCTATTTAAAGGGTGGTTTTATTTTAATTATATGAATATATTAACGTGTCTAGAACTATATTTTATTTTATAGATAAAAAATAAAAATATGTAAACACTTTTTTACAGCGTGTTTATTTTTTCTTGTATAAATATCCGTAAGCCAGGGTAGGTGCAGCAGCTCGCCTGCTCTGTCGCAATCTATTAAAACCACCCTGTTAGTCCGAGGGTAGGATGGAATATAACAGAACTACATTGTACAATGCTCCCCTTCTTTCACCCCTCCCCGCCCACCCTAATATCAACACAATGTTGCGTTTACTTTCTATTTACTAAAACTTGATTGTACCTCTCTCTCCACCAACTCTATACTTTAACAAAAAAAAGTCGGAAAGTCATTGAAAGAAATTTTCAGTTAGTTTTTAATGGGCTTGCTAATTATCTTTTTAACAGTCGTTTATATTCAGGAGATTAGAGGGAAGCTAATGCATACCCGACAAGAATAATCTATCAACTAAGAGAGGGGAATACTAGGGTCGTCATAGTCACGTTACATATAGTATGTTGAACGATTCGTTTTGATAGGTAAATAGCGTTTTAAGCAACTCGTTGTTTCAAATTGCTATTTTTTTTACTAATAATATTGTTGAAATATTATACATTTTTTCCACTTAAGATAACCGTGAAATTGTTTTTAACCATGAGCCAAACTAATCCAGGAGTTCATCCAGTGTGTATGTACTTTATGTTTTACTTTACATCCATAATTGTATACATCCTATGATCTGGGTCAGTTTTTATTCAGGCCATATATTTTTCAACTGCCAGTTTGCTAGGCCTGTTGTAGCTTTATATGCCTTGTAATCTAACTTAAGACTAGGACAGGCACAATATCCAGTCCTCTGCCGTTAATTTCTCATTGTGAAAGGTTAAACCCACATTTCATCAAGGATAAATTTTCGCCTATGCCAGGAATCGAACCCGGGACCCTTTGCTCAGTAGGCAGACACGCTACCGACTGAGATAAGATGTCAGACAAAGTGTATGTTATATTGTATCTAAAATATATTCGCTCTATTCCAATAGCTAACATATTTTGCAATATTTTTACAAAATAACACATCTTATGAAAAAAAAATATTTCAACAAACAAGAACTTTTCGTAAACTACGCGACACAAAAAAATACAAAAATACAAATAATAAATATTGGAGGAGGTATTTCAGTAACAAAATAACGTTTGGTAAACTACGTGGAACAAAAATATACAAAAATACAAATAATAAATATTGGAGGAGGTAGTTCAGTAACACAATAACGTTTGGTAAACTACGCGGAATAAAAATATACAAAAATACAAATAATAAATATGAAAGGAGGTAGTTCAGTAACAAAATAACGGTTGGTAAACAACGTGGAACAAAAATATACAAAAATACTAATAATAAATATTGGAGGAGGTAGTTCAGTAACACAATAACGTTTGGTAAACTACGTGGTGCACAAAAACCTACAAAAATACACTATTGAATGGCGGAGATTTTAATTAAACAGTATGCTTCAAAACACAGTAGTAAGCTACCCTCAATATTTTTAAACCAACAAACATTCTTATTCATCATGTACCAATTATGAACAAAATCACTAAGACGTTTCAAAAAACATTTGAATTTTCAAAAATAATGTCATCAGTAATTTTATTTTTAGGGTTAGAATCAAAATCATGGCTTTGCTTCGAGCATGACCATAAACATCTAAATAACAAGTTTAAGTAATACCCATCGAAATATTTCTGGGCTCTTGTCTCAGATACAGCGATGGCCATAAAGAACGGACAGAGTCTTTAAGTCCACTATTCCAAGTTCAAGGACACATAAAACGTAAAGATTAATCATAATCTCGATATATAAAGTTTGCAGGGTTACAATACTTTATCTTTTTATGAGAAAGTAAAAATAGTGAGCAAATAATAAGCATTTATACCATTTGTTGTGACGTATGATTGATAAGAAGGTGTTAGATGGGATGCTCTATCAACCATGGCGTGTTGTTTAACATATCAACTGACTTGATACCACCAGGGATTTGTGTAGTGGTTTGAAACACGGTTGACTACCTTATGACAATATTTTTCGATAACGTGTTTTCCATCCTATTTTAGGCAAAAGCGAGTGAGTTTCATTAGATGATACCCTCATTGTCCTTTCCTTTTAGATTAGATATTAAATCACTAACTAATATGCAATTAACTAATACTAGAGAATATTACCTATACAAATTAAACTGGTATGATGCAAACAACGTCTGCAAACATTTTCTTAGATTATGAGCTTAAAAGGGAATGGATTAAAGAAGAGAAAATAATAGTTACTAAAACAATATAATTTTGTCTGTTCCCCACGTCTTACCACACATCCATCCTATCTACATATTTACACTAATAGGTTTGACATTAGAATGGTAGAATTTAGAGTAAATACACCTAAATTCGTGTGGAAGGAGAGTTAGAAATTATTTAGGAAAAAACACAGTCTGTATACTCGACTCAGACTCGAACTCATATCTTCCCATATTATGAGAATCCCACCATAGACCATGTGACTATGTATGTGGTTAAGAAGATATGTTTTTCACAGAAAATCAAATAGTGAAGATTTAACTACAAATCATTTCGTTAACAGTACGCTAGTTAATTTAAAATATTTCTTAGTAAGAGAGTATTTGTCGGTTGAGCGTCAAATAATTCCATCATATACATTATAATGTACCTGATTTGACTCTAAAGGATGTTTGAAAGCATTGACAATAATCTCGTCCTAATTTTCAAACATATTTTATTTTATTTAAATAATACAATCTATTACGTGGCACTTAAAGCACTTCTTATTCTAAGAAGGCACAAGAGTCACTATAAATGACGTCAGCGTGCATGACATAGGACCAGTAAAGTTAAAATGACAATTTATAGGCCTAAGTCTTTAAAAAATAACTTCCTCTTCTCGAATGAACGATATGCATTTCTAAACGGTAATTTGAGCCAGCTTCCCGTTCTCGAACATTCTACCTCCATCCATATGTTTTTTATATTATATTTGGTTTTTCTAGAAGCTTCCATGAGCATTAGATATATGCGAAAGATGGGGCAATAGAACCTCACTAGGAGACCAGCCCTTGATGCAGTCGGACTGTAACTCCTGTCCGGGATCCCTACGATCGTGCTATCGGCCGCGTATGTAGTTTGTCGACGACATGATCTATTTTCTCTTGAAATAAACAGAGATTTTGAATTAAAAGAATGTCAACTTAATAAATGTGTATTTATTACATAATATCATAAAACGAAACTCTTCAATTGGCGCTCGATAACGGGGCTATAAATACCAATTATATAATCAAAATACCGTACCGCTTTAATTAGTTCTCGATCACGGGGCAATTATCAGCTAATTAAACTGTATCACATCAATTGGCGTCCAAACATGGGACCCGTAACGAAACTCTTCAATTGGCTCTCGATCACGGGGCTATAAATACCAATTATATCATCAAAATACCGTACCGCATTAATTAGTTCTCGATCACGGGGCAATTATCAGCTAATTAAACTGTATCTCTTCAATTGGCGCCCAACGTGGAGCTCGTAACGAAACTCTTCAATTGGCGCTCGATCACGGGGCTATAAATACCAACTATATCGTCAAAATACCGTACCGCTTTAATTAGTGCTCAATTACGTGGCATTTATCAGCTAATTAAACAGTATCTCTTCAACATTTTTGTAACTACTTTGGTTTGTTTCTCATTAACATATAGAAAACATAAACGTATCTTAAGCTATTTTTATGTTTAAATACAGCAAAAGATTGCCAGTGAATTTAATGGAAAAAAAGATTTAGTATTTATTTATAGCAATGACCTTTTTTTCCACTTTACTTTTTAATAGTTCTCTTTTACAAAAGATAGTTATGATAGTACATATTTTAATCAAAACCTTAACTATTTATTATTTGTGACAGATAAAGTAATAAGGAATATGAACCGTAAATAGTTAAAATATCAGCCTTAAGATAAAAAAAAAATCTCTTCACATCAATATACAACTTTTTGGAAATTGTAAATATATGGCCGTAAGCTAGTTTATGCAATATTGTAATGATATAGAATTATACATCTCAATAATTTATTATTCACATATATATTCAAAATTACGATATTTTAAATGAGAGCGGGTAGTAAGATTTATTTGTGCTAAGTTGTTAAGTTGCAAGGTATGGCGACATCCTTCTACGTCTCTGTTTAAAAAGACAACGCGGTTTTGTGGACAGAAACGCACCTGGATGACACCTTTTTTCTTTTAGGAAGTTTCGAGAAGGAAATGTCGCTTTCATGGTTTGCATCTCTTCACTTTCCTTCCTGACGAGGAGCCGTGTAGGTAGAGTCTATGACATATTAATCTGTGTTCTAAATTTCACGTGTCGGGAATTATCATGCATATAACTTAATAGTCAGGCTTTTATTCAAGTCTACAAAGTTTGAAATATCTAGCAAAAAAAATGTTTATCTACTTAAAATAAAAATAAATATAAAACACTAGAACTTTTAATTTATAAAATAAAACATCATCCCTTTTTTATTATTATAATACATAATAGACATGGACCCAATTCAATCGTTATATTAAATGTCACCATAATTATGGCGTACAAACACTACTTTATCAGGCTAGCTCTTTTAAACGTTACAATATGTATGTGTGTGTGTGTGGTGTGAACGTGTGTATGTGTAAGTATGCGTGTACGTGTGCGCGCGTTTACTCATGGTATATGTTAGAGCTCTAGTATCCCAGTAGAAAGGTATTTTTGCCTTGCAAAAAAGGTCGGATGGTTTTAATTTTTGGGTATGCTTGAAAGTTCAGGGTATTGATGAAATTTCCAAGTTTTCTATCTTGGTGCACCACCACTCGCGCCACCGCCTTTAAAAAGTGATAGCAAAAACCTGTTCTTTCGCAATATATCCTTACCAGTGGGTCCTAGTATGAAAATAGTATCAATCTTACAGGGGGCATACTTTCCTACAACATATGCTCATACCAAATTTTTGTAAGTCAAAAAGATACCGAGCTGGATCTCTTTAAAATGTAACGGACTACTAAAAATTCCAAGAACGTTCCGTTTTAAGCTAACTTTTTCATAAGTATTGGTCGTTAATTACAAATTAACTGTTGCTATACAAATTATCTACTATCAAAGTTCTGTTTACTCATTTACACACCACCATGAGGTAGAGTTTACGGTACTTTTTTTTTGTAATATCTCCAGTAGGTCTAAACCACAGCCATAATTGAGAGGTTGTACATATTTTTTCACGTTGGTGATCCTGTTTGATTGCTATTTATTTCTTCATTAGTAACAATACTTTTAGTGTCACTATGTGTCCCGATTTTTTTTTAAATTTATTTCTGAGATTCTCATACATATGAATAACATTTTTCATATTTTGTCTTCACTGTTAATCAGAACCTCTAGCACATTTACGCATGATTGTCCATTGCAAAATCCACAGATAGTAGAGAAATTCAATCCAATTTTTCTACATACACATGCTGCAATGCATCCTTTTTTTTTCATTTTCATGATAATAGTGTATAATACTGAGCAAGACGTCAGTAGCTATCTTGTTTATAGTACTCACTGGAGTAAGCTACGTATCGAGCCCAACTCCTGTGGACTTTTTTCAATCTCATACCCCATACCATGTTTGGACTTAGTTGTACGTACTGAATGCGTGATAGCATACAGCCTCTCTTGGTGGAGGTGGAACAGAAATATTGAATTTTCTTTCAGTTATAAATTTTGTAAAACGTTGGTAGCATTTAATGTTTCGTTTTTTATGTCACCGCCATTCAATGCAACAAGAAAACGTTCTCCTGCCTCTTTAGTTTCCTTTGGAGCTGCGTCCTGTTCTTTGAAGACTTTGGCAATCTCGTTCCAATATAGGTTTTTCTGGACGGTCCGATGGTGCAAAATTTAGATATCCAAGGTTGAAAAGGTTAAATGTTGTATCACAGCCACTACGTGCATGATTAAACAGACTTATTTTCCATACTACATTGTTTTAGCGGATTACAGTTTTTCTGCAGTTTTACCTCTCCAATATTTCCGAAAGTAAATGTTTTTATGGAATTGTGCTAATCCTGTCAGCTGAACCAATAGAGCAATATCCTCGCCAACAACGACAATGGCATCATATGCTGAAGCAGTGAAAATGGCAATGTTAGCGATCAAAACGTCAGAATATTATTCAGCCTGTTTTACGTATATATTTGACAGTTAAAATTTCCTTTTGAGCATTGAAATCAAACAAATCTTAATAGTTTCGTTCACAAAAATATTTCTTGTGAAACCTCTGCAGTAATTAAGTCACAGGAGCGAGCATTCTCGGAAGTGTGGCTTATTGAACGACGATGTCTATCTATAGTTTTACTGGTTTTTGTTACAGCATCAACTGGATATAAATAAAAAACAATGACTGCGTCAACACCATGGTGATTTTGTACTTATCGTAAGTAATTTGCACACTTAGATCATAAGAATAGTAGCAATGCCATGCGTCTCTGTAGAAGATATCCTCTATCCACAACAGTAATTTAGCTATCTTCAAGTCTCGTTACATCCTGGAGAACTGAAAGCAGTGAAAAAGACTACTTTGCGTCCTTACGCATCCTTTCTTCCAAGAACAGTGGCAAAAAATTTAGTAAGTTTGTTGTACCTCACTGCTCGAGACCGAGAACAAAAGGCATGCCCTAATGCTCCCTGAAGGGGAGCACGAGAGCAAGTTCCAACACGTACCGACCAATTGGTCACACCGTGGAGTTCGCAATAATTTAGGAACGGGTTGTCGCGTTTCGCGAAGTTCTGAAACAAAGAAACAGATATTACATATTATTAGTAACATAAGGGGTAAGGG
>CABEEJ010006904.1:9917-35594 GCA_901482245.1 Timema douglasi | reverse complement strand
CAATATAAACATCATAATTGAAGGTGTTGAGACGTGGATTCAAGGACCTTGGTCATTAAAGGGAGTTTAGGCCTTATAATGTTTTTTTATAAATATAATATTCCTGTATTCACTAATAATACTTTTTTATAGCGTCAATTAAAAGTAAATTGAAATTTTTAAACTTTTATAATGTTATAATTTGTTTTAATTGTACCTGTTCAATAATTTTAAGGCAGGGGATGGGTTAAGAAATGGCCTAAAATGTGCTTATGTAATACGTGAACGTCACTCTATTATTATGACGTCACCAATCCCATTTCAATGCTCGGTGGTTTCTAGTAGGCCCTGGTCAAGTTCGACTACTATATCTCACCGGTGATAGGCAGTTCAGGGTTAGAATCCAGGTCAAGTGTGATATAAGGTAATTTCCTAAATTGTTTACCGATCTCCCTCCATGAACATTCGGCTACTTCTCCTTTAACTTCCACCTTAATCATTCCTTTCCCATTGGTGTAAAATATGCGGATAGCCCGTAGATCAAATCCATGACAAAAAATTGACGAAAATTACCAAATTTATCTTAAAGACGTCAACATGTCTGAAATGACAGGTGAGAAACACACTTCTTTCCGTATGAATACACAAAGGTAGCTCAAGTGACTTTTTGAACTTTCAGACAAGCTTGCCAATAAATGTTGTATTGGCTATGTGGCTAGTTAAATCACCTGTTTATAGTTTGCGTTGCAAAATATTATGAGCCTAACACACATATGTGCGATTAAGTGCATTTCTACGACAATGCAAAGTATTATTCTGCTCTATATTTTCGGCGAACTTGGGAATAAATCTTTAGTTTCAAGTATAGCCCCTTCTAAAAATGCAACCAAGCAGACATAAAAGCATTGAGGGTGGCATAGTGATCAGGGTTCAATAGCTTGCAGTAAAAACTCTTCCCTGTCAACCGAATACATTGTCGGCCTTGTTTTATGGCCATAAACCTTTAGCCGCTAAGCTTCCAAGTGCATTCCAACTATTTCTCAAGTACTTAGTCGATTATAATCCTGACTAAGGTACCTTCACCGGTGATCACATGGTGGTGGTATTCAACCTGGGGTACGCGTACCCCTCAAAGACATATTTGGGGGAACGAAAAATGTATATATATAAAAGCTACAAGGGGAGAACGTGGAAGTGACATTACACACATTTTCCAGAACAGCTTTTATATCTCAAGCCACATATAAAAAACACCCAAGCAAATACTTTATTTTAATTAATTCAAATATGACAGCCATATTCTGAAGTGCATTCGAAAAGTCTTCTTATTGTCTAATTGATGGAAGCAATAACTCAATTTGAGCTAAAACTGGACTTTCCCCCTTCTTGTCCTATACTCTCCATATTATATTTCATGATAAACACTCCATAATCAGGGCTAGATTAAGGTTTAGCCACAAGAGACTCGGACGAAAGGACATGCGATCTGGGAGCACCAGTTTTTTTCTCTCTTCTGGATGTATATTACCTAATATGTATAAGTTGCATTATGCACCAATCACTCTGGGAGTAGGCCTATAAATTTGAAGAAAAATTATTTCTGGGGGTACGAAACAAAAAAAGGTTGAATAACACTGGAAGGAAAATTAGTCTAAGCTCGGGGTGTGTGGCACATCCTATAAATAATATATATAGATAATAAAGTTTGCTTCAATTCTTTGTTTTGTAACCACTTCAATGGCTGCATGGTCTAAAGCGATACGCTCACAATGGACTGGACTGCGGATAATGAGAAGATAGGGGTTCGATTCTGTTTGTGTGGTTTCCCTGCATAGTTTTTAACTATGCTGGTGTGTCAAAGGCGAGGAAATATAATAAGACTTGGAACTGATGTAACTAGTAATTGTTAATTTTGAAAAAGGTGTACCAAATCAGTTAAAGTGTATTAACAATTTATAAATACATTTTTTTTTAAATCACAGTATATTAAAAAATTTGACTAGTGTTGAGATCTTTTTAAAAATTTAAATTTAGAATGTTAGATAAAAGAAATATTATAAAACAGTATTAGTAAATATTCTAACCAAACAAAAGATTAAATGTGTATACGAATTGACTGATTGGCATGTAAATTTTAAGAATTGAAAATTTTGAATTTTAAATAAAAATGATCAAAAATAATATATAAAAGTTGAAAAGAATTTATGAAGAAATTTTAGCTAAACAAGAAATGATTAATTATATTTGTAATTATATCTTAGCCTACCTTATTGGGACACTTTACCCAAATCAAAGTGTAGCATTAAGGCATGTCACGAAAAGTAGCAACATAGCACATTTGAGTGTGTAAAATTCCCGAGATTTTTTGGAATTAGATTAAAAATCCAAACTCGATATTTCTAAAATATAGAATATTATCTACCATATCGATACTAAAGCTTTTATTTAGAAAATAAAATTAATTCCATTCAATACAAATGTGGGAATCGTTTACTTAAACTATAGCCTCGCTATCAAAAATTTGTAAAATTGGATAATTTATATGGAAGATTGAAAACACGTAGAGTTAATTGTGCTTAACTAACGATACTTGTAACACCAAAATTATCTTTAGGTTATGAATATAGCCGTATTAACTATCATATTCGTAAATTTAAAAATTTCACCTAGACATGGGAACCGAACCCGGGACTCTTGGCCTGTACTAAGGCAAGGGTTCCAGCTCCAATTCACGTGTCCAGGTGTCATTTTTATTTTTACGAATTAGATATTTATAATATTTTAATTAAATTATGTTATTTTTTTTAAAAGTTTGGTGGAACTCAAGAAATGGCTTGTGTTTTTCTGAAATTTTTGTTTTCTCTTTGAATATTTCTTAGGTTTGTAGACACTTCCTCGCTTTAATATTTTTTTAAATATAATGAACATTAGTTGGGTAGAATTCTAAGAATAACTATTGTGTAAAGGAATCGCTTAGCATTTTAAATAATAAATAGATAGTTATCAATATCATCGCCAATTTATGTCCGATCAAGATTAAAAATTCTAGCCTTACGGTCTTTGGTACCCATAGATCCTTTTTTGTTTCTTATTAGTTCCAAAACCCGCCCTATTATAACCGTAACATAATATACCGCCTCTAAGCCATTGCCTGTCAGCAGCAGAAGTAACGAACCTTCTATATAACTTGTGATTGGCTAAGAGCCAAGGATGTAGATTTATCCCCCCCACCCCCTTACTTTGTCACCCACCACCCCCTGAAACATATGAACCTTGTTTGGTTCCCGGGGATATATATTCTGACGAAATTGCTTGCTTGTGACAGTTGCATGACATTGCTCCAATATACCTCCTCCTTGGCAGTTTGAAATGAAAAATGTGTGCTTTTAGATTGAATGGCGATAGGGGGCGTGCTTACCCCCCTTTCTGTCATGGGTAACGTGCCAAGGTCATTGGCACTTATTCCACAGAGGAGGGCCACTATGGTTCATTTCGAATATTTATTTTCCTTCTAGAATAATTTTTTCCCTTACACCTTGTCATACTACCCATCCAGATTTTACACATACATATATTAATGGGTTCGGGATGTATAAGGTAGATTTTATGTGAAGTGCACACGCATTTGTGTGAACTAAGAGTAGTAAACGATTTATAAAATATAACCTCAATATACCATTCCGGGGTTCCAAAACCCTTACAATCTATTGATAAACCAGACAAGATGAGATTAACACCATTATCTGAGTGTTCACCTGTGTGTGTATATATATATCTATATGTATATCTAGGCATGTATATATATATTTATATATACGTAAACATCTATATATAAACTAATAAACACATATATAAACAAATTGTATATATATATAAACAAGTACTGTAGCCTACATATACAATTCAATGTACTCTTATTCTGTTTAGAAAATTAATGCCAAGGCTATTAATGTAATAATATAAAGGGCAAAGATGAGGATGATGGCTTAGAGGAAGTGAACCCGAACAAGTGGGGAAAAAGATGGGACACACACAATGATGAAACTCGTGTGGCAAACCATCACCAATGCACCCAGCCAAGATTCGAACCTCAAACTCCTAATCGTTGACAATCGAGTACATTCCGAGCCTTACGCCTTGAAACCACGTGGCCACTGGATTGAGAAATGGACGCTTTAATGCTGAGGGTCCCGGCACAGATTTATTTGATTGCCAAACCCTTCCTTCGCCTCTGACAAGACGTGTATTAATCACAACTTTTGAATGTGAGGAATGCCAGGCCTCCACCGTGGTTCGGATCCCACGTTAAACTGTAGGTCCTCCATTTTATCCTCACAATCACCCCACCACTACACATTAGCGTAAGGGCATACAGCCCGAATGGGTAGTAAGACGCGGTGCTAATAATAATAATAATGTCGAGGGATTACTAAAATAAAATGTAGGTCCCCCTAACAGGAAACAGGATCGTACGTCTAAACTAGTTAATTCAATTTTTGTGCAAACAATTGTTTGTTATTTCGTATCCAGTGCGTGATCACCTATAATACGTTTAGCAAATATGTTTAATTATTGGTTCACGTTCTAATTAGTAGTCAATTATGTCTAATTAGAGCCTGCACCATAATGAATGTTGACCTGGAAATATGCAACGAACAAACCGAACATCTAGGGCTCATATTCCACTCATTTGAAACTTGTTGTAGGTTCACTTTCAATAAGGACTAAAACTATTCTATAAACATTCATTTTTGACTAATCAAAAATTGACTTAAGGGTCGATTTATTGTTGATCAAAGTTATATTATCAACCTAGAACACATTAGTTAGATACGTTTATCTACACAAAATATATTAATTATCAATTTAAACATTATAATTACTAACGTATTAATCTAAGGGATAGGGATGAGGTGGTAATTTAAAGGAGAGGCACCCTCATTACCATATACAGGGGAATTATAAAACCACAATATTTAATTGCATGTTGTAACGTTCAATTACGGTGATAAGGGGGTGGGGCGGGTGTTTCGTTATTTATTTATTAAAATATAATTGAAATCAACTCTGAAAATGTCAGTGATCTTTTTATTTTAAAACATTGTAATAAATCCTCCATTTGTAAATATTAATAAATGGGTCACGCGATACTATAGCACACGTGACTGAAATGCCGATGAGGGATGATTGCGTCACATAGCTAAGTCTCCTCCGCTACAGGGAGTACCCAATTATATCAAACTAGCAATCCCACACGTCGTTGCCCGTGACCCACTGTGGTATTGTGCTACAAATAGCCTAATTAAAAAGCTAGTTAGAAATCCTGCTTTGAGGTGCTTTCGGACCCCCCTCACGTACGCCTATGTTAAAAATTTCAGATCTCTACGTGCAGTAGATTTGGCTGGGCATCGTACACAAACAAACACACAGACAAACATTTCCTTTTCTACACTAATATTATAAAGAAGAAAGAGTTGATTTTTGTTTTTTGTTTGTAATGAGGAATAAATTAAATTTTCAAAATAAAACATAGCCTTTGCTACTCGCTGATAATGTAGCTTTATATTGGTGAAAGAATTTTTAAAATCGGTCTAGTAGTTTTTGAGTTTACCCATTACAAACAAAAAAACCAAACAAAAATCTTTCCTCTTGATAATATTAGGGCCAGTTTCATAGTCAAATTTAGTACGCCTCAAGTGCAGCGCTACACTAAGTACATGACACCTACCTAAACTCGAATGGAATGGGCCGTTCTCGCATAGGACACTGACCTATTCCATTCTGGTTTAGGTAGGTGTCGTTATGTACTTAGTGTAGCGCCGCACTTGAGGCGTACTAAATTTGACTATGAAACTGGCCCTTAGTGTAGCGCCGCACTAAGTACATGACGACACCTACCTAAACCAGAATGGAATGGGCCAGTTTCCTATGCGAGAACGGCCCAATCCATTCGAGTTTAGGTAGGTGTCGTCATGTACTTAGTGTAGCACCGCACTTGAGGCGTACTAAATTTGACTATGAAACTGGCCCTTAGTATAGATTTAAATCAAATAGCCCGATGCGAGTTGTATAGAACATGCTAGCCGTGCGAAGTCTTAAGTGGAAGACTTTTGGGTGAGATACCGGTCGCTGAGACGTACCTCAAAAGAAGATTTCTGTTATTCAAAAAAGTAATAAAACAAGCATTTACAACCCGTGGCCCGTGGACCACTTGCGGGTTCCCGAGTTCGTTCTGTGCAGCCCATCAGCTCAAATTGAAACACTTCAATATTAAGAAATAAACAACAAATTATATTCTTGTAGATGAAGTAAATGCTCGCTAACTTCTACGTAGTTTCCAGAATGCTAAGAATAATAATAGGGTCTACTTGTGTGGTGCATGAATGTATGACTGGATGTATAGATGGGTGTGGGTGTAGGTATGTGTGTGTATGTGTGTGTACTACGTTTTACAATTTGGTATTAAGTCTCACATATGGCCCTCAGCCAACTCCCTAAGGATGTATGCGGCTCTCAGTCGTGGAAAGGTTGGACATGTCAGTACTAGAACATTAGAAACTGCACCCTCCTTTTTTCCTTTTCCTTCTTCAGTTTTCGACAAGGTTCCTGACTGTATAGGTAAGAAAAAGAAAGACGAGTTTAGAAATAGTTTAAAATCTCATAGCTACATAAAAAGCAAAGCAAAATGTTATTTAATTTTGATTACCAATACGTAAAAAGTATCCGACACCTTAGCTCATTCGGTAGTGTGTCTGTCCTGGGTTTGATTCCCGGCATGGCCGAAAAATGTATCATTGATGAAATGTGGGTTTACAATTACACATTGATAAATTAACGGCCGGGGACTGGGCGTTGTGCCTGTCCTAATCTTAAGATAGATTAAAAGGCATATGAAGCTACGACAGGCCTATCAAGCTGTTAATGGTAAATATAATATGGCATGAATAAAGAACTGACTCGGGCCACAGGCTGGAAACAGTAATGGATGTAAAGTAAATAAAGTAAATAAGGGGCAGATAAAATCACATCATTACAATGTGGAAAAATCACCTCATCTATAACTGATATTCGAACCTCAACCTCCCTGTCTTTAGTTGTCACCGTCGATTCAGTGAACCTTAGAATAGACCATGCCGAAACCAATGCAGATCAATGTAAAACTTACTATTTTTATTTGCACCACTTTTTACAAATCTTACCACACTGTATACATTTTTAACTACGTTGAAGGTTTAAGGATGAGGAAGGTATAATTTAGTGTAAATTTGCGTTAGGGAAGAAATACCTTTGTCACACCCGATAAAAACTCGACCACCAAATATCCGTCATAGGCAAACCAGACGAGATTGTGCCAAATACAAAAACCTTGATAAAAAATATGAGTTATCTTTTATACATAAAAACTTACAATTATTTGATTTTGCCTGCGTTTAGTTCGCTACTGTTACCTCTCAGGATTCTGGTGGTGGGGGTGTTGGCAGTTGTGGAGGGGATGAGGAGAGGGGGGACCGGTGCTTGGATTTGTTTGAACTTATTTGAAACTTATCGCTCTTTCTCCTAGCGGATGCTTTTACATTTACATTTTTTCCCCTTCCTAATTTACAATTTATTCAAATTATTTAGTTAATGTCTATGGTAACTAGTTAATTGACCCTAAGTGCAATAAAATAAACATTTTCCAAAGGCTTATTTTCCCAGTATTATTAACCATGCAAACACATAGTAATAATTTATCAGGCATAGACTAAAAATTTCAGTATTACAAATATTTAAACAATTTTTACAAAATTCCTTTGATTTGGGTCTCAGGTGCAAAATGTCTGACATAAACCATAACAATCCTCTTTAGTTTGTTTATTCAAAACTATCAGATCGAAACGTTAATCGCACGGTTTAGCATCACCAAATCTGTATCAAATTAGACATTGAACACCCAGCTGATAGTTCCTCGTCGTACAATCCTGAACTAACCATGACAATTACAAACCAATCATGGTAATTAATATACTATATTAATATATTTGAAGCGAAATTGGGTGCACAAACAAATGCAATGCATCCACAACAAGATATTTAAATGAGCACGATCATAAAATAAGATAAACGAATTAAATATTTGTTGAAAAGAGAATCAAAGTTCAGCAAAGAGCATAAATAATATACTCTGTTACATAAACATATTGAATAATAAGCATCATGGTTTTCCAAAAAGCATTACGGTTAACTGAGATATGTATCCAGAATTTGTTTCTATTAATTGTTATGTCACTGCTAAATAGGGGATAATTTTATCCTTCGATTTTTAGCTATGTCATCGCAACGCTAATGGATACCTTTTATGATAATCTTTGGTTTTTGTATTCACTTATTTTTATATTTTTTCCGTATGCCTAAACAAAACTTTAATTTTCAAATATATAGATAAGTTTATTTATTCTATTAGCCAGGTCCCACCCTCTATTTTTAACTTCCCAAATTGACCGCTTTTATGGCTACTGTGGTGTGATGTTTTTATAAACTTGGCAAATTTAAATTTTCTTCCATGTCTAAAAGGATATTATCGAATAATTTTGGAAAGGTTTTAAGCTACTACAACACCCCCACACCCTTTTTTTCATTTCCCAAATACCTATTTTGGAATTTTAAGATTTGATTACCTTATACGGTTTATTTACGTGCTTGACTGATTTCAATTTTAAACCTAATCAAAAATTAGTATTCTATATTAGTTGTATTAATATCGAGAGCTTCCATTTCCCGGGACTCAATTTGGAAATTCGATATATTCAGATTTAATTTGGCTCTTCGGGAAGGTCTATTGGTTTACATGTCAAACTTATATTTTACATCAAATCAAAAAATGTTTTAAATATTACTTTCAAAAATCTTGAGGGGGCCCCGTTCCCCATTTACTTCTTCTTCATTTAGAAATTCAAGGATAATACCTTAATTTGGTTTTGGGTAGATTTAATACCCACCTGACAAATTTCAATCTTCTACCACACTGATAAGTAGTTTATTAGTTAAGTTTTGGTAGTTTTGAAACACCTCATTTTATCAGCCCCTTTTTAAATAGTAGATACTTAACACTTATTTGCTTTACATACTTGACAAATTTAAATTTTCTGCATGACCTAAAATTTTATTTTCTTCTTTTATTCAATCACCCACTCAAACCTCTCGTTCCCTATTTTCTCCATTTAAAATCTCATTTATTTTATGGTATTTGGAGTGGTATACTTACCTTCTTGCCAAGTTTAAAATCTATACTACATCGAAAATAGTGGTTTCTACCAGTTTTCGAAATTGTACCCACAGTCCATATAAACAACTCCTACCAAGAAATTTTGAATTTTGGGAAGAATATGTTTATCTAGAGTTGTCTTTCTACCTGCCCACGAATTTTTTTTATCACATGTAAAAGTGTTTTTTCTGTTTATATGCCTCCCCAACCCATACCCCCCTTCCAATCACTTTTCCCAAAATCACATCCAATCAAAAAATATCTAGTATTTTACCTGCCTGCTGAATTTCAGTTTTCAACCACACTGGAAAGTAGTTTTTTACTATTAGTTTTTTAAATCTTGAATCAGCTCTCTCTTTTCTTCTTTATAGAAATTTCAAATTTCAAATTTTTTTTTGGTTATCTGGAACTGTCTCTCTACCTGTCTGACAAAATTTAATTTTCTACCTCATCTAAAAAGTTGTTTTTATAATTAAGATCCCCCGATCTTTCGGAGCCCCACTACTAAAACTTCCCATTTTTTAGATTTTTCTGTGTATATAAGGCAATCCTAAATCCTACCTACCTGCCAAGCAAAATCTCAGGTTTCCAGGATTAGGGGTCGGGAAAATACCACGATGAGTGAGTCAGCGACTCCCACATATTTCGGCCCCTCTCCATATTCTTAGTGAATGAAATTTGTAAAACGCTTAAAAATATTCTCACCGAATTCTAGAAAGGAACCTTCGCTTTAAATTTCATGCAAGGCTCTATGTCCGCCGTTTAGACACCAGTGAATTTTGAAAACGTCCAACTCCCTTTTTTCATCCTTAGAGCTCGAATTTCGCAAAACCCCAGCTTATAACTTGCCTACGGTCTAAAAGGAACCTTCACGCAAAATTACAAATTTACAGGCTCATGGGTTAGGGAAATACGTTGGTGACTAGTTATCTGAAGTGTTTTTTTTTATGGCAACATAACCCCCAAACTGCCGAAGGCTAGAAAAAATTATATATATTAAACACCTCTAGAGACTCTCTGAAGTGCTTTTTATGGCAACAAAACCTCCTAACTGCCGAAGGCTAGAAAAAATGGTAGATATTAAACACCTCTAGAAGCTCTCTGAAGTGCTTTTTTATATGGCAATATAGCTCTCTAACTGCCGGAGGCTAAGGAAAATCTATATATTTAAACACCTCTAGAAGCTCTATAAATGGTTTTTATTAGTTACATAACCCTCTAACTGCTGCAGGCAAGGAAAAATTATAAATTTTAAACACCTCCAGACGCTATCTGAAGTTTTTTTTATGGTAACATAACCCCCAAACTGCCAGAGGCTAGGAAAAATCTTTATATTTAAACCACTCTAGAAGCTATCTAAAGTGTTTTTTATAGCAACATAGCCCCCTAACTGTCGAATGATAATTTTTTTTATAAATACTAAACACATCTAGAAGCTCTTTGAGAGCTTTTTATGGTAACACAGCCCCCTAATTTGTAATTGTACCTTAATTTTGATAGTGTTTGAACAATAAATAAGGCCATCTATATTTTGTTCATAAAATTTTTGGGGGGTTTACGTCCCCAAACCCCCTTCCTCACCCCCCTCCCATTTCAACCTTGAAATTGGGGCTTCCCTTTTTTTCACACTGGTTAATTAACGGCTTGGTTGTTATATAATTAAATGATTTAGTGATTCGTGGTGTGATATCACTCTGTTCAGAAAGTGAACGTTAAATTTAACTGATAAAAAATGTTTATCTTTTCAATAATCGTTACAGCAACACTCGTGTACAGGTAAAATATCGTCTGCAGACTACTACTGTAACATTTATTATTAAAACATTCATAAGTTTATTGATTTTTTATACGGGGAAGAGTAATGGTGGGAGTACAGCTTTAAAGACTAAAAATATATTTTATACAAATTTTATTCTTGATACTTTTGTGTGTATTCGTCTCAAATTACTATTTTAGAAATAAAAACTTTTATCGTGAGAATAGTACTTCAGTCGACTCTGCTTGTTCCGTGTCACCGCTGGCACAACTGGGGCCAGGCCAGCCTTCTAGCTGTTACAAGATGGCGTCGAAAGGAATTAACTCCGGTCAGGTGAGTGAGAAATTATTCAGAACATTCATCTACTTATACACGCTATGTTTTCGTTGTGTTTTGACCGCATGAATTTTTAGTTCAAACGTTTATTTGTGTTTTACTTTATTACGCTACGTTCCGGTAAACGTTTTTGAAAATACGTGTATAATGTTTAGAGATGACACTTTTTCAAAACATTTTTTTTTCGTTGAACGCTCCCGTGCGTGTTTTAATTTAATAGACACGCCCATTTAACGGATATCTACTTTCGGAATAAAATACCTTTAATATTTCAAGTATTTGTGGTCTCATGAGTAGAGTTTTAATTCTTTTGACAGCCGGCTATGTGAAGCCTTTGACAAATGCTTTTTTGTTTACACTCTTAATGTTTACTTTGATAGATAAGTATTAACCATGTGTGTTCCATATCTATTCATTTGAGTAGGTTTTAAATACGTGTTCCAGTTTTTAAAAGCTGAATTGTTATTGAATATACAAATATTTTAAGATGTATTAAATATATTATTCGAATAGTGTAGACTTATAATTTTACCGTTTGAAAAATATGGGCGTAGTCTCTTTCTATAACCTAGCTTACCTCTAGGGTTTCGAAGTGTTAATATATTTTTTAAGGATTTGATCATCAGTAATATATTTTTATCGCCCTTTAAGAACTACTCTAAATAACAATTTTGTTAGACCTATTCATACATTATTCTGATATTTTTTTAAAATTGTAAACATTCGATCGAAATATCTTGTTTACGAAGAGCATGTCGTGTACACATCGTAACATATAAATATTGAACTTTAGTATAACATGTTTGTATAGAATCATAACAAATGTTTGACTGAAATGTGTGCCTTTCATAGACCTTTAATTTCGGATCGTGTGCTCTCGAACATATTTCTTTCAAATTTACGAAGTGCAAACATTGATTCAAAAAGGTAACATCGGATGAGTGTTCGTTGAAACTAATGTATATTTAAAGGCGTTTATGTTATTTTATTCATCTATATAAAATGTATTTACTGTATTATTTTGTAAGATTAGAAATTTTCTCGCTTCTATTTTTCTATTTTTTTTTACCTATATTACGAATATCTTAAATCATAATTTACGGTTATTGCTTTGCTCAAAAAACGCGCATAGGTTACTCGAGCCCACGACTTTCAAATTTCAATCGCGGGCATCGATTCCTTACACTTGACAGCTGAATTTCGGTCATCAGTGACATCGAGAAGAAATACAGGAAGCGAAGTGTCATGACTCATAACGCGCCTGGCCGCCCACTTTCAACGCCATACCACTGATAATTACAATGTCTTGCTAATTAGTATTCATATCACGAGAGGCGACAGGACATTCCCCAGTGTGTCCCCCCTCCCCTTCCTTTTCATGTCAAAAACATGGTACGGCAAGCTTTCAACAGATGGCACCACTAGTCACAATTTTTTTTAAGTCGATGGTGTGCTCGTAAAGTAGTGTTCATTATTACCCAGAGATTGAGCTACTATTTGTTTAAATGTCAGATTACTTGATGGGAAATTCTCACACTGCAGTCTTTCTAGTAGAAATTACATTTCTTAAGCATTAAAAAAAGTCAATTTTCATGAATATTTTTGTTGCGACCTTGTTAAAAAATATTTTTGTTTTAGGACGTCATACCTTTCTGATCATTTACTAATTAGATTTCAGAACTTTCAATTTCTAAATTATTTGTGAAACATTGGGAATAAGCTAATTTCACCTTTTCATGATAGATATCCATATTTAGAAATTACAAGCCAATTTTTTAAAACGCAGGGCCTTCAGACGTTACAGTGTATTTGCCCTCCGTTAGGCGTCCTACTTGTTTCCTAGTTATATATATATTTTTTTTTTTATAATACAATATATAAATATATAGGCCCTATCATTATCTATAATATTTATAAATAATATAATATACATGATTTAATATTTACATACATAGTATAAAATACATTTAAATTCAATATACACATCAAATATTTTATATATTATATTTAAGTTTGGCGCTGACCTAGATTCTTAATCGTCATTATATTTTTCGGAGAGTTTTTATTCTTGGACTGGCGTTTTCTTACGTGACGCTAGCACAATAAAATAGTTGTATGTATTTCACATTCCCCACATAGATGGATACGTGGATTGAAATTTCAAGCTCATTTAACTTAGTCTGGTTTTCTGAAAACGGAGAGGTCTGGACTCAAATCCCGGCCAGGTTTACTAAGCATGTTTATTTCCCCCTAAATTGTTTCCCACTCCCATGTGGATCCAGGTACATTTCCCAAACTTCTACCTTGCAAATTAATACTCCTTTAGCGTGATTAAAATTACGAATATACCATACAGGTAGTAAGACGCGGTGGGAATGAAAAAGATATAATTTACAGGATGTTTGGCGTGGAGGGAGAGTGGAAAACCAATCAAATGGAATAAAGACACCTCAATAAAACACCCTACCATGATCCAAGCCTCCATCTTGCCAACATCGCACCAGGTGAATTTTTGTACACTTTCTTTAGACTTATCCTCCTCCAGGTTTCTCTTACCACGTCCTACTATCCACCCTGGATTTACATAGAGTTATTACACTAATGGGATATGAACGAATAAGAAGGAAGAACTTATAGGAAATGTACCTGAATTTTTATGAATAGAGAGTGGGAAACTATTTAGGAAAAAACACTATCTTTACCCGACCGGGCAGTGGCGGCTCGTGTAAAGGCACTGTGGAACTGCAGCACCCCCTATTTCCACTTGATATTATCGATAACATTTAATATAATGAGTCCATTTTTCTTTAATTCTTTATTTATTTTTGTAGTTCAATATATATCCCTTAAGCTTAATGTCAATACTTCAGTAGCTATCCCCCAGTTTATGAAAATGATACAAAAATCTTTGTATGGAACTGTGCGCTTCACAGTGCCAGCGACGTGGTGTTTGACTGTTGTGCGCATGTGAACATAGGGAGTGGGGAGGAAGGTGGGACTTCCAGATAGAGAGAGCACTGTTGCTTTCGCAGTGCCGGCTCTGGCTTGATGGTGGAAGGAAGTTTTTTTTACTGAGCGTGTGTTGTGCTTAAAAACCGTGTACCATATTCTTGAATGTGATAAAGTGTAGAAGAGTGTAGAATTAGATTATTATTCTGCTTCCAGCCATTCTATTTAATTCAATTTTTTTTTCAGTTCTTTTATTTAACAGAAAGACTAAATGCGTTTGCAGTACTTTCAATAGAGCAAAATGTACTCAATTGTCATCCAGAGATCAAGGAGAAAAATTTTTGAACTTTTTGCGCAAATTAAAACAAGAAGAATGGATTCCATTTTTAAATGAATAGATCAAGCTTGAACAAGTTACAGTAAGTAAAAACATTTTTTTTTAAAGATTTTATCAAGTTCATGAATACATTTTCTTTTTATAAATTTATTTTCCTTCTACACAATTTTAAAACAAAGGCTAAAAAAATTCTCTAGCAGCACCCCCACTAATTTTAGCTACGAGCCGCCACTGCGACCGGGATTTAAACCTCAACCTCCGCGTAACCGATAAACCAAACTAGATTAGCTTGACGTGTAGGTGCAAGTGCCGATCACATTTATCCTCTCTAATTTTGTTTTAACACTTCGTCTTACTACCTGTTCAGATAATACGCATTTTTATAATCACGCTTATTGGTTGGAGATGGAAGGTGAATATAAAGTACGTGTGCCCGCATATGAGGGGAGGGGGAAGTTTAGGAAAAATCACCCTCAGTATACACGACTGGTATTCGAATTTCGATCTCCCTATTATCCTGTTTAATTAATTCATACCCGCTTCGATGGCCACATGGTCTAACGTGATACTCTCACAGTAGATTGAACTGCTGATGTCGGGGATATCGATGCTCGAATCTTGGTCGGGTGTTATTAAGTTGTTGTGCTTAAAAACCGTGTACCATATTCTTGAATGTGATAAAGTGTAGAAGAGTGTAGAATTAGATTATTATTCTGCTTCCAGCCATTCTATTTAATTCAATTTTTTTTTCAGTTCTTTTATTTAACAGAAAGACTAAATGCGTTTGCAGTACTTTCAATAGAGCAAAATGTACTCAATTGTCATCCAGAGATCAAGGAGAAAAATTTTTGAACTTTTTGCGCAAATTAAAACAAGAAGAATGGATTCCATTTTTAAATGAATAGATCAAGCTTGAACAAGTTACAGTAAGTAAAAACATTTTTTTTTAAAGATTTTATCAAGTTCATGAATACATTTTCTTTTTATAAATTTATTTTCCTTCTACACAATTTTAAAACAAAGGCTAAAAAAATTCTCTAGCAGCACCCCCACTAATTTTAGCTACGAGCCGCCACTGCGACCGGGATTTAAACCTCAACCTCCGCGTAACCGATAAACCAAACTAGATTAGCTTGACGTGTAGGTGCAAGTGCCGATCACATTTATCCTCTCTAATTTTGTTTTAACACTTCGTCTTACTACCTGTTCAGATAATACGCATTTTTATAATCACGCTTATTGGTTGGAGATGGAAGGTGAATATAAAGTACGTGTGCCCGCATATGAGGGGAGGGGGAAGTTTAGGAAAAATCACCCTCAGTATACACGACTGGTATTCGAATTTCGATCTCCCTATTATCCTGTTTAATTAATTCATACCCGCTTCGATGGCCACATGGTCTAACGTGATACTCTCACAGTAGATTGAACTGCTGATGTCGGGGATATCGATGCTCGAATCTTGGTCGGGTGTTATTAAGTCAAATGCGGGTACATTTCCTGTAAATACAACCGTCATCAACTTTAATTCATTAACGTAATTAGTACTTAAGCGTATAACCCGAGCAGATAATAGGACGCGGTGATAAAAAATAAATAATACATAATTCCTTGGTTTGAAACATTTGTCAATGATAGCCAGTAGGCCTACTCTCACGAGAGCGTAATTTAAAATAGACAGTTCAAAAGCGTCAGAAATAAAAGGAAACGCATCTCACTCCTCATTCCCGCCAACTCTTGTCGTCGTGTCAGTTATTAGTTCTATAAACCACCACCTGGTGGCACTCGACCGTTTCGAGTCGCGTGACGGCATTCAACCTGGAGCCCAAGAATAGACAGACACCGTAGTGACCCGGTGAACCAGTGGTACAACCAAGAGGGCAGAGGGCTAGTAGAGTTCGTGCAAACCCCTCTTCCCCTCATTCTTCAATACAACATTTTTAATTTCCTATTTTCTTTCTGGGGTGCTTACAACAGTTTTGATTTTATACCACAAAAAGAGGAAAATGAGATCATATTTTCAATTATTTTGTGAAATGTTGATTCCCCAATTTTAAACTAGCAACATTTCAAATTTTAATTGCTAAATTGAGTCGTTCTTCTACCTGTTTACTGTTTGTTATATACAATTTTTTTTGGTATAAACCTGTGCTAATCATAGAACACAAAAAACACATTTGGTTTATAATATCACAACTTATAATTATTTATCTAAATAATCTGAGGAAAAACCGAAGCGAAGGAAGATAGGGGGTAGAAACCTTTCCTCCCTCCTCTGACCTTAAAAAAGTTAAGTAAGTTAAGGTTTTTATTTTTATATTATTCCATTTTTGAGTATGATGCTCGTGTTTCGGCATGAAAACTCTTAAAATTGCTGTTAGGGTCAATAAATGTTGAAAAACGTTCTGGTGGAGGGACACTTGATACAATTAGAGTGCTTCCCCAAAATAATATCTTGGTCACGTCCCAGCAATGAACTTTGACCTCTCAACGTCTTCAGCTGGGAGCATCTTTTGTCGGATGGGCAGAGGGAGAACCTCGTTTGTGAAGTCTCACTTTTGCCAAAAAATAAGACCAGGACAGAAAAGTGGTCCCGTGACGTGCTCAAGAAAATTATTATTATTATTATTATTAGCACCGCGTCTTAATACCCGTTCGGGTTATACGCACTTACTCTAATGAGTAATGGTAGGGTGATTGTGAGATGAAATGGAGGACCTACAGTTTAACGTGAAATCCGAACCACGGTGGAGGCCTGGCATTCCCCACATTCCCAAGATGTATTGTCAAAGGTGAATGAAGGGTTTGGTAATCAGATAAATCTGTGCCGGGACCGAGGATTGAACCCCGGCCGCCAGCACAGAAGTCTGACACCTTACCCCTAGACCGCCAGGTCACCACTTGTTAAAAAAAAACACCAGTGTAACCGCATCGATGAGCACGCGGACTCAAGGCCAAGTGAGGATCATTTAGCGATTTTACCTGTGACGGGAAGCCCAAGGTTCATCTCCCGCCATAGTTTACTTTAAGTGTTTTTTTCTTAGATGGGCTCTCATTTATCCTCCATTAAAATGCGGGTATATTTTATCTGATTTCTACCTTCCCCATATCCACCCCATTAACGTTATTGAAATGAATATGTATCATACAGGTGGTAAAGATGCATCGAAAAAAAAGAAGTAAAACGTGGAGCACTAGAATATGACAGAATATGTCTCTAATAGACGATAAATTTGCAATAAAATGTACTAACGAAAAACAAGTTTCAATCTAAACAAGGCTTGTGTTATATAAACTATTTAACCTTCACAAAACACATGTTAAACAATCGCTCTCCCTCTCAAAATAGCTTAATTTAATTAACGTTTCAGAAGTTGACAAACATAATTAAGAGAGGAGCAGCGTGTTATGTAATCAATTGCGGACACATTGCGAGGAAACACGTTAGCTCTGCTTGGAATCAGAATCCTTACCAAGGAGATATTTACGTGATGAGGCGAACGAAACTGGAATATACTTATATTACTATTCGACAGCCCATGGAATCTACAACTGATGGATTAAACATACTGAAATATACAACACACTGTGACCACAGTGAAATATTTCTCGCTTACAACGAAGGGTCAGTGAGTGGCTACTGTACTTATTATCACTAAATTTTCGCAAGTGCAGTGTTTCAAATGACATAACCGCAAATGTTGATTACGCCTTGCTCACGGAGATTGGCAAGGCCTGAGCTTTTTAGTAATAATAAAGCTTCACGGGTACATTGCCGCAAACGACATCATAGCCCCAAATAGATATTGGCCATGTCCTGCGTAGGGGTCTAGAAGTAATTGGAATATTAAACACGTTATAAATTAAATATGATTTCTAAGAAGGAATATAGTACGTTTTCAATTGCAATCAACAACTGAAATATCCACAATTCTTACATAAAATCATTTAAAAAAAAAGTGATAATAAAAATCTATCCGACACCTTAGCTCAATTGGCTAATTGTTCGGGGTTCTAGGCCCTAAAATGTAGCATTGTTTGGATTGTAAGTCATAGATAAGATGTTATAACTTTAGGCTAGCTTGTAAGTGGTTTGTGAATTGATTTTTTCACTGTGTTTGGAAATTGTGCGTTAAGTATCCATATTAAAAAAAACTACATTAAGGTCTCTAGAATTGGCGAGTCTGCTCGCAACTGTATAATCTGTAGCAGAGAAAGTCTATAGCGTAGAAGTGTACTATAAAAATATATAATCAATGTTCTCTTACGGCCCTGCTTTCAAAATCATGTTTTGACAATTTATTTGCTGTGTAGCAGTTACTTGAGGGGAATAAATTGGTCATGGGCTGAATTGAGTTCCAAATGAGTAAATACGATAAAATGACCCCCTCCAAGAAACCCTAGCCTTCCTCAGACACTGAAATGTATCTGCTTTACCTCTTAAGAACTCACTTAGGAGTAAGTCTTTAAGGGTTAAAACCAATGTTACTCGTCCACTCAAAAACTGCCGTGCGATAAAAAGAAAGTGGCTTGAGTCCTTTTAACACACAGAATAAGCAAACAATTATTATCTTCTGTGAGACAGAAAACGCCGGTCGCAAATTGGGGTGGGTAAAGAGAGAGATTTGAATCGTTCAGACAAGGATAGTACAGTTAACCCTTGACTCCACAGGTTAAAGCCACAAGCTTTGCTTGAAAAAACTAAACAAACAGATAAGAGGCACGTGTTTAAATCCCATTAGGGGACACTTACCGAGTTTTTTCACTCATTGTTTTGAAAGATATTAACATAAAGATTATTAATATAGCTTATATTTATAAGTCGAAGCCTACTTTACTCGACCCACCAAATTAATTAAAAAATGAAATTATAGCAACTAATTTATTTGTAAAGTTAATTGAGTACAAGTTTCTGTGGCATATAAATATACAATAGTGAAAACTAACATATATAAATTATCTTTAGAATAACATACTTGTTACCTGTATCTGTGAACACGTGGAATAAACGTCAAGCTCACTTGGTCCGATTTCATGATGACGAGAAGGCTTGGGCTCGAATCCCGGCTGGGTGTTCAGCGGGTGATTTTACTAAATGGTTTCCCATTCTACCTCTAAGCAAATTCGGGTAAATTTCCACTCATTTCTAGCTTCCCCATTCCTACCACACCACAGTAATGCAATTAAAAGATATGGATAGCCTGACAGAGTAGTAAAATGAGGTTTAATATATTTTTTGTGGCCTTTAAATCAAGGATTCTCAACCTTTATAGGCTGACGGCACCCTTGTTAAGGGGATTAGAATCTTTTGGCACCTTTGAAAGAATTTTCGTAAGCGTTTTATATTAACATTTTTATTTTTTATTCAAAGTAGAATATATTAGAGTAGCAGACTAAACAAATAACAGTGTTTTAATTTTGTAACTATTTAAAATTAAAATTAACATTTTTACATACTTGCCTACTGAGTTAAATTTAAAGATATAAATAACAAATACATTGAATGAAATGCATAGATATAGTTATAGAGAAAAATAGTTTTTGAAATCAATAAACTAGCACACTAACCAACCACAGTGTGGGATCACCAAAAATTAGTAATACGACTAAAAATTAATAATGTAGTCATGAAAAGGGAAGCAATTGTTTCACATTGTGTGTTGTGGCACGTGCAATTCAGAGGAACACTAAGAGACAAAACTTTCTTCGGTCTCTTTATTTTCATTATTTTATGGTAATATTTTTCTTGGTTATATTTTCTTAACATTTCCTCCCCTAGAAATCTTGTGGCACCCCTGGTCGATCTCGCGGCATTCCTAAGGGCCGCGGCACACCGTTTTAGGATCCTTACGCTAAATGGACTAAAGGCGTTCACTTTATCAACACATTAATTTAATTAAATTACTGCTAAATCATTTATTTCTTGCTAGCTCTCAATGTGGATGTTGCTTTTTAAAACTCACAAGAGATTTTATTGTTAATGACGAAAAAGTAAGGGTTTGAATCCCTGCATTAGCAAGACTTTGCCATTTTAAAAGTATTATTAGATACTAGACTTATAAAGGTGGTATCAGCACAATCATATAATATTATTTCAATGTCTTCGTTAATGTTTTCTTTCGTAGTAGAGATGTAGATCTCAAATTTTGTTTTATTTTAAGATTTTCTCCATTACAATTGATTTCAGAATAGAGTGTACTTCTTTTTTTCATTTTTGAATTGAGTAACTCTAACTGAAGGTGTTTGGCTGATATGCAAGAACGGAGCTGAGTTGATTTGCCCAAGAAGTGATATTACGCGAGTAGCGCATAAGTTAAATTCCGAGCACACTACTGCAGCACTACTGGCCCATTCACACTATTTTTTCACTACTAAAATCAATCCATAAACACTGTTGTGGGACTTTTGGAAATAACACCATTTGTTTGAAGAATTTTGTTTACTTAAAGCTATAAGTTACTTTGAGTAAACAATATTTTGGCGGGAGCGAACTGTTTGGTGCTTTTCAGATTTAAATAGTTGTATAATATTACTAGTTCTATAGGTCGATACTTTAACAGAATTTAACTACTTGCATTTGTTAGGTTAAATTGGCTACATATAATATAGGTTGGTTATAAATAGTCTTGAATATTAACAAATGCCCCCAAGGTGACAGGAGCGATTAGTTAAAATAAGAGGAATGCCAGGCTTCCACCGTGGTTCGGATTCCACGTTAAACTCTAGGTCCTCCATTTCATCTCTTAATCACCCTACCATTGCACATTAGCGTAAGTGCGTATAACCCTAACGGGTAGTAAGACGCGGTGCTAATAATAATAATAATAGTTAAAATAAGAGGGAGTGCGTCAGCAATTACCTGAAGAAAAGATAGAAAATTATACCGTAGTTACACCACCCCAAGTGCACGCTGCCGGAATTCAAACAGATTTGTTGACTGAAATTAGCATGATATAGCAGAGTAAGTCTACCGGTAGTTAAGATAAGTTGAAATTATGTTGTTAAGGTAATAGAGAACCAACTTTTTTTTCCCTAGTTTTGGAAATTACAAGGGAAGCCCCTTCCAGTTTTCTGGTCCTTCATTTTTACATCTAAGAATGATGTTCTTCATTGCGGTTCGGGGTGGTCCTTGCAACAGCCACCCCAGTTTCAATCTTCCAGCACACCAATAAGTAGTTTATTCTTCTAATTTTGGAAATTTAAAAACCTCTCATATTATCAACCCCCACTTATAAAGATAAAGTATGTAATAATAATTTTGTTATTTAGATTGTTCCTTCTACATTCTTGGCAAATTTAATTTTCTACATTATATAATAGGTTTTTTATACTTCTTCTGGAACTATATTTTTAAATTAAAAATGTTAAGACCTTTGTTTATTCAGCATAGTTCCTAAACTCATTCTCTTCCATACAGATAATTCGTTTTTGAACCAGTTTAGTAAAAGTTGACCCCTCTTCCCCTAATACCCACCCCAGTCATTTCTCCAATTTTTTCTATTTTATTTTGCTATCTGGAGGAGTCCTTCTACCTGTTTGCCAAATTATACTTTCGACCACACCTGAAAGTGATTTTTATAAACCATTCCCCCCCTCATTTTTCCTTATATCCTGGGGTCCTATTTAAAATATTGAGATTATTTTGGTTATTTTAAGTGGCCCCTTTACCTTCCTACCAAATTTAAGTTTTCTACCATCCTGGAAATTAATTGTTTCTATTAATTTTTGAAATTTTAAGCCCCGTACTCGCCTCTATTCATTTATCCAATTACCATTTAGAAATTTCAAATTTTTGAGATTTGTTTAGTTACTAGAAGTAATACTTGTCTGCCAAATTTAAATTTCATACTGTATCATTCTTAAAATCTTTTATAAGCCCCACTCCCATTATTTCCTGGAAACTCATTTTAAAATTGTCAGACATTAATAGGTATTTGGAGTGGTAGCTTTGTTTACTTTCCTGTTGAATTTCAGTTTTATACAACACTGATAAGTAGTTGTAGTTTTGTAAATTTTTTACTCTTTACCCCAAACACTTTTTCGAAATAGCTCTGAGAAATTTTAAATTCTAAGTTTCTTTAGTTATCTTGATTTTTTCTCTGTCTGTTTGCCAAATTATAATGTTCTACCTCGTTTCAAAAGTATGTTTTAACTATAGCTACTCTTCCTCAATTTCCCAGAATTTCATTACAAAATTTAAAATTTTCGGACTTTTATGTTTATTTGGAGTGGTTCATATATATGCTTAAAGAATTTCAGTTCTCTTACCTTGCAGAGAAATAAGTTAATGTATTAGTTTTCAAAATGTTGAGTCCCGTCACCCCGCCAGTTCTTTAACATACATATATATAAACTTCAAATGTTAAGATTTAATTATATATCTTCAAGAGTCGGTTTGCCAAATTTAATTTTTCTATTACAACTAATTTTTTTATAACCTTCCTTCCCCTATTTCCCGAGGTCCTATTTTAAATATGAAATATTTAGACTCATATATCTTATTAGTGTCATCCCTTTACTTTCCTTACGAATTTTCTAACACACTTGGAAGTAGTTTATGCTATTAGTTCTGGAAATTTTAAATTTCTCGCCTCACACCCATTTTTTAAACTACCATTTACAAAAGTCATTCCTAAGACTTTTTTAAAATTTTATCTCGAGGTCCTTTTGCTTGACTCTACAATTTTAATTTTTAACACACCCAAAAGTTTTGTTTCTGTTCATACCCCCTCTTCTAATGTCTTGGGCTCCACTTAAACATTTTAAGTTTTAAGAACTATAAAACTATTTTGAGTGATTATTTTAGATTTCTGATAAATTTCATTTTCACACCACACTGATAAATAATTATTTATATTAGTTTCAGTATTATTGAACCCCCTTTCACAATTTCTCTCTCCAACTCTTATAAATTAATTACTTCAAGATTTATTTTGTTATTTGGAGTTGTCTCTTTACCTGTTTGCCAAATTTTAGTTTTATACCTCATATTTAAAGTGGTTTTTTTTTTAAATTATATCTCCCCCTTCCTCTTCCCGCCCCCCATTTCCTATAGTCCCATTTTGATATATTCCATTTTTGTATTCTCTGGTTATATTAAGTAATCCCCTACCTTCCCGCGAAATTTCAGCTTTCCGGCCTATCTATAAGTAGGCCCTACCCTATCTTTTTCTTAACACACACACACACACACACACTTTCTTTCTGCTATATAGTCTATAAATTATATATGAATATTAGTCGAGTATATATGTACCCATTCGGTTTATACGCATACATTAACTCTGCTAATGGAATAGGGACGAGGAAGATAGAATTATAGAGGAAATGTTCACGAATTTGCGTAGAGTAAAAGTTGGAAACCCTTTAGGAAAACCCGCCGGACATCGATGTGGGTTTGGGTATGTTCTTAAAAATAAATGATAAATTACATGCGATGCCCTTATTACATAAACTATACATATTAAGCTCAATAAACATGCATGTACTAAATTTAAAAAACTATAAGCTATGGCACACTGACTGAAAACAATCATGTATGTAATAAAGCGCCTAGAAGCCAGGTGAACTCGTGGACTAAATTTCAATCTCGTCTGATGCGTACAATAAAAATATATATTTTTTTAACCAAATTAAAATCATTTTCTTATTTATTTATTGTGTTTATATTAGAGCAGATTAGAGGAATGTACCCGAACTTACGCAAATATGGATACACTTCTTCCATATTATACCTTCCCCATTCCTTTCTCATTTGTATAAATATGCGACTAGCCCAGACGGATATTAGAAAGCTAAATGCAATTATTTTAAAGGAAATAATAATAATAAAAAAATCCAAACAATTAGAATGAATTTTGTTGAGAAAAAAAGGTGGTTTTTTTTTCAAACATGTTTTTATTCACGATTCTACTTAAGCCGATTCAGAATGTACTTAAATATTTTATAGTATTAAGCATTTCCCATGGGAAGAAATCATTTCAACCTATCGGAAAGAAATTCTTCGTTAGTTTGAATATTGTGTCTCTTATTATTATTATTATTATTATTATTATTATTATTATTATTATTATTATTATTATTATTAGCACCGCGTCTTACTACCCATTCGGGTTGTACGCACTTACGCTAATGTGTAATGGTAGGGTGATTTTGAGATGAAATGAAGGACATACAGTTTAACGTGGAATCCGAACCACGGTGGAGGCCTGGCATTCCCCACATTCACAAGATGTCTTGTCAGAGTTGAAGGAAGGGTGTGTCTCTTGTCTTATTCAATCTTGCATCTTTAAAATATTGAATATAAATTATAACACCTACTATAATTAAAACAATTTTAACAAATTTAAATAATGTTTATAGACGTATTTATGCTAATCATAATGTCTCCTTGGCAAACGATATTTATGTCTGGCTCAGTGGCGGCTCGTAGCTAAAATTAGTGGGGGGCTGCTCCAGAAAATGTTTAGCCTTTGTTTTAAAATTGTGTAAAAACATGTATAAAAAGAAAATTTATTCAGGAACTTGATAAAATATTAACAAAAAAACACATTTTTTACTTATTTTTAATTTTTTATTAATTAGCACCGCGTCTTACTACCCGTTCGGGTTATATGTTTTAAGTACTAATTACGATAATGGAGTAGGAATTGGGAAGGTTAGATTAGAGGATGTGAACCCGCATTCGCGTGGAGGGAGAGTGGAAAACCATTTAGTAAAAACCACCCTCAATTCACCCGACCGAGATTCGAACCTCGATCTCCGCGTCCTCAGCAGTCGAGCAGCTCAACTCGACAGGCGCGTTAGCCAACTACGCCACCGAGGTGGGTCATTTTTTACTTACTTTAACTTAAACTGTTACAGTTCAAGCTTGATCTATTCATTTAAAAATGAAATCCATCTTTCTTGTTTTAATTTGCGCATAAAGCTCAGTAATTTTTTCCTTGATCTCTGGATGATAATTGAGGAAATTTTTCCCCATTGAAAGTACTGCAAGCGCATTTAGTCTTTCTGTGAAATAAAAGAACTGAAAAAAAACCCGAATCAAATAGAATATCTGGAAGCAAAATAATAATC
>CABEEJ010006903.1:16605-28879 GCA_901482245.1 Timema douglasi | reverse complement strand
TCTTTTAGGAAGTTGCGTTGCGCGTTTCACACTCCTCCCTGATGAGTTCCGATAGAATGAAACCTAGGTCGGGGGATTGGGCGGTGACGATCAATTTTCTTTAAGAGACATCCATTACCTCTTTGTCCATTGGCAGCAGTGTAAAGTGTGAACTGTGTTCTTCTTTTCATTGTAAAGGCCATATTGTGTTCGTCCCCCTTTTATATGTTTCTATCCACCTTTCCTGTACCTTCTTCCAAATATAATACAATTACCTCATAAAGCGAAAAGAGGTTTTCCTTATAGAGTTATATCTTAATAGAATGTCTATTTACCTGCAAAGAATTTCATTGCCTTGTGCATCGAGATAAAATGTGAAGTCAATCGCGACTAAATTTCGACCTCCAAGCTTATGCCGGGACCACAATAAACTTAATGTTAACTTATCTGTAACGTAACGTAACATAACGGTTCCCCCTCGAGTTTTTAAATGGAAGCTATCATGATGCAGTTAACTTAACGTTCACTTAACTTAAAGAGTTGTCCAGAGAGAATTTTCATGTTAAGTGAAGGTATTACGTGTTCTATTTAGCCAATCATGTTGCGAGTGACGTCAACAGGGTCATTTAGCACTTCATTTGTTTGCTTATGGAATGCAAACAAATTCTTGGGTACATTTTTATCTTCCCTGTTTCTCAAACTATAAAACTTTGTAGCCTCTTGCTACACTTTATTCTGTAGCTCCAATAATGCGTCTATTGCGAGTACTTGCAGAGTAATCAGACCTAGAAACTCGCGCTGTAAGTGAACAATTTGTTTTCAAACTGTCTACGTTCATTGTCCTGTGTTTTGCTCGAGTTGTTATATCAAGTTACGGTAATCCTGATCACACAACTGTTTCTCTTTATGTTATGTGAACATTACGTTCATTCTGATCCCAGAATTAATGTTACATGTGTGATAACTATGTACATTCCAATTCTGATAGGAAAGAAAAAAAGTTTTTTCTTTCCTATCAGATACATGATCTTCAGCTGTCACTTTTGATAGGCACTATCTATATTTATGAAATAGTACTAGTAATATAGTAAAATGTTATCAATGTTGACCAAATGAATATATTTGTATTTTTTTCATAAGTTTCGTCCTCCCAAAATTATTCTAAATTTACCTTTTGTGTGTGTGTGTGTGTGTGTGTGTGTGCTACATGAAAATATCAGGAAAAAACGTAATCAGAAAAGGGGCACAGGATGAAGAGCGAGTTCTAAGTATAAATACAATCATTCATCTGGAGAAAGAAAGAGGGAACCGATATATTCAGAAAGATGGTCGTCTAGTGCACCCAGCGGAGGAACGATCCTAGTCCTCCTGGATAGAAGTCAGGCTCCTCTCCTCGTCAGTTTGTTACACCCTACGAGAGAATAGTTTCCTGACCTTGATCTTGGTTGGTGAGGCCGAGCGTGTATCCTCACGACTCTCGCTGCGATCCCGGCTGCTGCTAGACGCTCGGCGGCCGCGCCGATGAGACATCGGGGACTGCGGGAACAAAACAAAACACTTGTGTTCAACGGGTCTCGGCTTAGGCTGCATTACATTACTGTCTGCATTAGAGAGTTTGACGGTTAAAATAACTGGACATCATCGTAAACTGTTTCCAGCCTGTGGCTGTGGCTGTCTCTTTAGTAAAATGCCTCCATCTTCCTCTATCCTTCCTCCTTTATTTTCTTCCATTCTTATCCTCTCACTTGCACACTTTCTGTTATCTGCTACTCCCATCTCTCTACTATCTCATATACTCCCCGTACTCCTACTCTTTCTCGAATACCTTCATTCCTAATCTTGTTTTCTCCTCATGACAGCTAACATACTCTCTGCTTTATATTAGCTGTCAAGAATGTCAACATTTACCCATAAATTTTTTTCACTAAATCTCTTTAGTAGGTGATGACCACAACAAAGAATCTTGATTACTATTTGTTCAGTTTGAAGCCCACAAACAATTATTTAAGTTTCGGAACAGATTTAGTATTAATGTAACTATTATCCGAGATCCGTGATTTGGTCATCCACAGTAGTGCATATCGCACACCTTTTTTTAAAACCCAGAACATAATTCTTAGAATGACCCAATTAACTTTTAAAACATCTTATACCTTCACTATTTTGCAAGAAATTTCGACTGTTTCACTTTGTTTCGATATTATCTTCTTTTTTCATTTCTTCACTTTTCCATATTTAAAAAGACTATATATTTTCTATTTTCAAATAATTACCAAAGTTTCAAGTTTCGAAAACTTTCCGAGACTATTCCACGACCCCCAGTTTGAGAACCAACGCTAAACTCACCTCCGTGACGCTCCCAGCGTCGGACTTCCTGCTGCGCCTCAACCTGTACCTCAGTCCCGTCTCGGACTTCCTCCTGTCCCTCTCCTGCTTCCTCTTCTCTAGATACTCCGGGGCCGAATGCTGTCTCTTGGGCGTGCTCTTGTCTGCAAGGATCTCGTCTGCGGGGGTTAACATAACCTCTCTTCAAAAACCCAACTAGCGACTCAACATTGCCAACATTAGGGTAGGATTTTTACGCTCCCTCACAGAGAAAAAATATTGTAGTCATGAAAATGTTCTGCCCTAAGATAACTACTGCCCCCATGTCTGTCTCTCCTGTGGCTACAGCCGAATTAGTTCAATGTGTTTTGTTCAAACTTGACATTTGATTGATTTTTGAAAATATTGTCACAAACTATAAAAGACTAAATGAGATAATTTTGTACGATTGTGTTGGACCATTTATTTAGGTATCTGACACAGTTGAAATTGGTTTTCTCTGCCCAAATGGTAAACTAAGAGCCTGAGGTGTGGTTGTTGTGGAATCAAGTTGATGGTAAATAACCTATAGTCGGCACATTGGCACTTAACTTAAATAATGGGATATTTAATTACATTTTAAATATTTTTTACTTTAGCTAAGATTATAGTGTATACATTTTTAAAGATAAATAGATGAGTTGACCAATATCTAGTTTAAAATTAAAGTGGGACTATTAATAACTTAATTAGGATTGAGTCCCGATAGAATGAAACCTGGGTCGGGGGATTGGGCAGTGACAATCAATTTTTCTTTAAGAGGCACGCATTACCTCTTTGTCCATTGGCAGCAGTGTAAAGTGTGAACTGTGTTCTTCTTTTCATTGTAAAGGCCATATTGTGTTCGTCCCCCTTTTATGTGTTTCTATCCACCTTTCCTATACCAAATATAATTAATTAGGAATGAGTGAGAATATTTTTTTCAATTCAAGACAGGAATATAAAATATATCAAGAACGAGACGAGAAAACGTCCTTTAAAAGTACAAAAATGAAAATTATATTTATTAAAGTAAATATATAGTTGATAGTGTTCTTTTTTGACATGTGAGCTGGCGCTTGCTTTAGATCGTCTTATAGTTTGTTCAAACACTCGAGGTATACCTCCTACATATTTTAAATGCAATTAATAAAATAGTGACAGGTACATTGAACACCATTTATAATTTAATTTCGTGGTGTAACAGCTTATATTGTCAAAGTTTGATATTTATAACCAAAACATTTCTTAATAAAGTCCGTTTTTTAAGGGGTAAATGCGGCCTATTTTTGGGTTATTACGGTATTATCGGAAATAATAAATTCTCAATTTGGGTTTTTAATTTCTTAAAGTCATTATTTGCTTTTTTTTATTTCTTTAATTTTTGAGATTCATTTTTTAACTTTCGAGATGAGATTGAGATATTTCACTCTCGAATTTTCGAGTCTCTCACAGCCCTAAACTTAATATAAAGTCTAGGAATGAGTAGGGCTTTTAAGAGTTAATGCACCATCAATTGACCAGAGAGAAATCGACAAACCACAGTGCACCCAAACTATCTGACAGTTGCTCACCATCAGTACGGTTCTGGCCTAGTTCCATGACGAGTTGCCTGGCATGTGACGGGATGACGGCGTTGTAGTTCTCCAGGATGACTCTTTTCAACTGGAGCGTCCACTCTCGCTTCTGCTCCAAGTTACGAGCCTGCGGACAGTTACAAGGACAGTGGTTCTGGAGCTGTCTAACCATGTAATAGCATCTGGTTCAATTCCATACAGAGTCTAAAATTGATATTTTTGTGTCTTGGTACTTATTAAGATTGTACACATATGTACTAGTTACACTAGTTTGTTTGAGATGAGGAAGGTTGAATTAAGAAAAGGTATACCCAAATTTTCGTGAAAGGATAGTGTAAAATCGTTGGGATAAAACCACCCTCATTGCACTCGAAACAGGATTCAAAACCCGATCTCCCCATCGTCGTGATCTACCTGTCGATCGAGGTCGTTATTGTGGTCAATCGCCTGATCGATCGATCGATTAAAAAAGATTGAGGGAAAGTAAATCATAGAGAGGGTTTGCAGATTTTTTTTTTTGGCTGACTTATGACCATTTACAATCCTGCCTTCGTTTTTGACAGAATAATTACTATGAACTCTCATTCAAAAAACTAACATAAGATTATGAGGTGCCATGTATAAATTTCATATAAGAGTTTAATAAGAAAATAAGTTTTTCAGAGAAATTATATATATTATGTGTTTTGATTTTTTTTTTAAACTCACTTTAAATGTGTGAAAGGATCATGAGTTTTTATAGTTTTATTATTGAAATGAAACAAACAATATAAACTACAGTAGCACCCTCACTTGTTTGGTGCTGACAGTATATACCTAAATGTTGACCGTCAGAAGTGACAGCTGCTAAACACATGTTTTTGCAGATCATATGGTTCGGTGTAGGGATACATAATTTGGTCTGGTAACTTTTCAAAGCCGTCAGCTGTCGGTCAGCACCAAAGAAGACATGGGGCTACTGTATGGTTCCGTGGTAGATCAAAAAGGATTTCTCTTCTCTGAGGTAGAGCCATAGATCAAATGTCTGGCCACTCCTGCCTTAGGACATTGGATTATCTACTAAATTTATTGGCTTTTGGAAATACATAAAATTGTAAGTGTAGCTGTATACTCTTAAGTTAGTTTGTTAATTGTTTGTTTATATGAGTCTTTGTTTTGAACCTATACTCGTATGTTAAATACCTTGTATACATGTTTATTTTAAACATATACACAGTAGAAATTCGTTTATTCTAATGAAATGGGAGTGATCCGGTCTGGGAAGTTGAAATTTAAGATAATGCATAGTTTTGGGAATTTTTCCCCTGTTGGGAATATATTATTATTATTATTAATAGCACCGCGTCTTACTACCCGTTCTGGTTATACGCACTTACGATAATATGTAATGGTAGGGTGATCGTGAGATGAAATGGAGGACCTACAGTTTTACATGGAATCCGAACCACAGTGGAGGCCTGGCATTCCCTACATTCACAAGATGTCTTGTCAGAGGTGAAGGAAATTTTGCAGGATATTATTGTAACCAAAGCTTTTCAGTTAATACTTATAATTTTTTCTTTTATTTAGGTTCAAGGTATGTAGCGGATAAATTCAAATGTTGGATAACCACGATTCGTATCAATGACTTTCCAGTTTACATTAGTTTCAAGAGTTGTTTTATTTTTAAACTTGGAGCTGAAATTGTGTATAATAATTGTCAAATGATGAAAATGTTGTTGGTTGACTAACTTACCTGCAGAGTGTGCTGAAGTCTAGGGTTATCAAACGGGATGACGTGGAAGCTGAACGGTTCCCCCGGAACGCTTTCTATCAGCATCAAGTTGGAACACTGCGCAACAAGAACAAGGACATGTTTGTTGGTAATCTTGTCGTAGCAGACGAGAACAATTTGACACCGTAGCGAGAGTGATACAAGGATTCTCAAGAAGGAAGATTGTTATCAATAAGTTCTAAATGCATATAATTATTGCAATAAGATTAAAATTAGATATTAGATGCTTGAAGTCCTCAATTCCTTGAATCCCATGGTATTTGAGAGATTCAAGATTCATAAAAATCTCAAAATAGAATCTCGAATATAGCATACAGCGAACTTAGCTTCCAAAAACAATTTTCAATAATTGTTAAAAGGATTTATATAAATATAATTAATTTACTAAAAAGAAGTGTACACTATGTTATTTATGACATAACTAGACCCTCACCCCCCGCCCCATTATTATTTTCAACACACATATTGAAGAATCATCATAGACTCTACCATAAAATATGAGAGACTATTGACATTTTTATGAGGAATAAATTAAATTTTCAAAATAAAATATAGCCTATGTTACTCGCTGATAATGTAGCTTTATATTGTTGAAAGAATTTTTAAAATCGGTCCAGTAGTTTTTGAGTTTATCCATTACAAAAAAAAAATCAAATCTTTCCTCTTTATAATATTAGTATAGATAGACATGGCAAACAGAATAGCACCCTCTTCAGTGGCTGAATGGTCTAAGGAGTCACTCTCCTGCTGATGATAGGGAGATCATGGTTCGAATCCTGGTCGGGTCTACTGCGGGTCTTTTTCCTAAATGGTTTTCCACTGGTCCTTAAACTGTTAGTAAGATGCTGTGTTTAGAAATAATAGAAAATAAAAAGCCTCAGTACAGAATTCGAACATGGACCTTCCCGTCGCCAGATTTGCGACCCGAGACTTCTTGACGTACCATGATGTGCGTCTTGTACCCCAGGATCCCTTCTTCTTTCTTCTTGGTGATGAGTAGCATCTTGTCAAACAGGAAGGCGTGTCGCAACGCCTTGGCTCCCGACATCCTGAACGTCCCTTCTGCGCAGAGCTCGCCGAAAGTCGTCAGGTCTTCCCCCTGGAACAAACGACCAGTGATGAAAAAATTCAAAAGGAGTACTACCCTATCCAGGGGCTCTTGTAAATCTTTGATTTGACGTAATTACGGTTGTTTCAGAGGTCACTATATAGTCGGAACTAACCGGACTAATATATATTAGTCTCTCTAAACCAGTGGGCTTCAACTTTTTTTATGGTTGCGTTCCCCATCATTCTTAAACAATTGTCTCAAGTACCCCAAGAGTTTTTTAAATAAATTAATTGATTAAAACCCTTTTCCCTAATAAAATTTGCCTAATAGTTTTAATTTACTTCTAAAATTAAGAAGGAAGTGTGTTATTTTTACTAAAAAAACTCGAAGTATAACCAGTTATATATTTGACATATTAGGCTAAACCAAGAGATTCACATATGCCCAGTAAAAACTATTACAAATTTCACACTTTATTCAAGTAAAGCTATATTTAAAGATTAGACATGAACATAAAGTGATAGCATTACTGATTAAATAATTATTATAATAATAATAATATTTAACACCGTGTCTTACTACCCGTTCGGGTTGTACGCTTTAAGTACTAATTACGCTAATGGATTAGGAATTGGGAGGGTTGAATTAGAGGAAGTGAACCCGCATTTGCGTGGAGGTAGAGTGGAAAACCATTTAGGAAAAACCACCCTCAGTTCACCCGACCGAGATTCGAACCTCGATCTCCCCGCCCTCGGCGGTCGAGCTCAACACGACAAGCGCGTTAGCCAACTACGCCACCGAGGCGGGTATTAAATAATTAATACAGTGAAATCACCCTTATAAAAAAACACCTCTGAAAAGCAGATTCTTCTTTATAACAGACAGTTTAAATTTCCACAGCTAAATAACATTGGTTCTTACCGCAAAACAACCTTCCAATAACGCAACTTTCTCGATAACAGAAACGCACACTGCTAGAGAAGCATATATATGTATAGAAATCTCTAAACGGCAGATTAAAATGAAAGCACCAGTCCATATACAGTACTTTACTGTAGCAATTCAGTAATGTCATCGTCTCGTGTAAAGTGTGAGTATTCCTGCCTTCCTTCTCTAGTGAAAGTTTCAAAAATATTAATGAACACAGAACTACTGTGCTCATACACAAATATAGGCCTACTACTGACATTTAATTATTTTATATGCATACTGTTTTGTATATTATGCGATTTGTACAGTAATCTATGTACAATATTTATTCACGTATCATAATTATCCTGCCTACAATACTGCGCAATGCAGTAATTCTATCGTTGTGGTTAAATACACGCAGTATATAGGTTCTTATAAATTAAACTGCGTTAAAGCACTTTGATTAAAAAAATCCCGAATAACAGACACCTCTTTGTAAAGGTCATCTTTGTAATATCGGAAGGTGTCTGCTATTAAGAGATTTCACTGTATATGAATGAAAATATAGAACTAATAAAAGACTGGGGCTGGTTTCTAATAATACAGTTATTTTTATATTATACTCACTAGTTTAACTTAGATAGAAAGAAACCACCATAACTTATTTATGTATGTAAACCCCTAATTAACATACTATGTACCCTCGAAAGTACAACATGTACAACAGGTTGAACAATCCGTTGCTCTAAACGGTCTCTAAATCAGTAAACATGAGCCGGGAGCCTCCAACCACTCACGCACCTCCCATCCGTAGAGAAGACTCTGTATCTCCTGGACCCTGACAGCGTGTTCGTGACGTCTCTTCATATTGTTGATGTGGTGAGCGATGCCCGTCATGGCCGACAACGCTTCCACAATGTCCGAGTAGCCTTCCGCTTCGTGCACATAGTGTTTCACTATGTTCTGCAAACACAAACAGACTCGGTGAGTAGTGCGAGGTTGTACCACATTAGCGAGTCTTTACAAAGTTGACGACGGGTCACAATGTAACGTAAGACTCTACTGGTTAGAGGTGTGAAGAGGTCGCTCTTTAAATAAGAAGTTGTCGACCCCGGTGGTGTTAGGGTAGAGTCAGGACCCAATGTCTGTGGGTTCAAACCCAGCCAAGGTCGACGGATTTTTCTTTAGTGATAATAATCCGTAGCACAACTTCCTTCGGAGGGGAAGTAAAGCCGTCGGTCCTCATGTCGATTGTGGCATTTAAAAGAACCCTGGAAAGTATGTGAAAATACCATTATCGGCAAAATTGGTAGGCTCTTTAGCTCTCGCTCATAGAAATTCTCGTGTGATTATATAATCAGTTGGTTCAGAAAGCACATTATATACCTCAAATAAATTAATTAATTAATTAATGAGACCTTGAAGCAAAGCTTGTAACATCTGAAGCAAAGTCAAAGTCAAAAAAAAAGGGTTGTTGTTGTTGTCACATAACATTACTTTTAAATAACCATTAATTACATCTAGGTTAAGATAAAGGTTTAGAGGGGAAAAAACAAACTATACTATAATAATTTATGCTAACATTAATTTAGCACTGCTTGCATTATAAATGTAATTTAATCACTACTCGTTGTTGAAATACTGTTTGGTAGCTGTTATAAAAATCATTTTATGTTTAAATATGTCATATTTAGTGACATATTTAATCTTTGTTTATAATATGTATACATTTTCTTCTACCTTTGAAATGTTTCAAAGCTATTGTGGGTGTCAAAAGCAAAGCAAAGGTAATTTGAGCTTCGCAAACTTCTAGTACCAGTCCCTATTCTAGTTGTTTTTTTAAATCCTATGGCACATACGATTGGGAGGGACATGGCACCCAGGTTCAGTCCCCTGTATGTAGACTATTTGCCACTCTGTTGGCTCAGAACGTTACCCAGGGTGCACCATGGGAGGTTGTCTACACGCCGTACCATCAATGAGATGATGTGAAGATAAGTGAATATGGAGATGTGGGCCAGGGGGAGTCTTAAACATGAGCCCAATTTACCAACCCCTAGTGACCGTTGGGATAGTTCTCTCTAAGAGAGAAATACCTAAGGTGCCGGACGGGAACTAAGCCCGGGACCCCCTAGATTCGTAGCCAGGTCCAGTGAACGTTATGTACCCGGGTTAAACCTCGATAGAGAGTTGCACGTGAGTTAGTAAGTAACATGAAGCTGTCCCCAGAGCAAAGTGTGTTTAGACATTCACAGACCCTCTATTATTACAAGTTGAATAAAAGTTTTTATCCAAAACACAGGTCGTAACCCATCCAGAGGTTTCCAAAATATACCGGGGATCAAATTCTTGGTCTGTTTAAACAATTATGTAAAAATACAGTAATCCAAGCAATATTATTGGAGACTTTTGATAACTTTTTATATGAACTTTATAGTTAATAAAATCAAATAAGACATATTTCTAGAATGTCAAGTTTTAGTGACTTCCAATCAATGTTGGTGGTTGAGAAAGGTATTCTTATAAAAATCAGGGTTTGGATTAAATATTTACTATTGAACTAATAAAATTATAATAAGCTGCAGCCTTTCATTCTCCATCTTTAGTTAAGTGCTGAAACAAACGTCGTCAGTATGAATACACAAACACTTCTGTGCTACAATTCGGGGTTCAATCCTCAGTCCCGGCACAGATTTATCTGATTACTCAAACCCTTCCTTCACCTCTGACAAGACATCTTGTGAATGTGGGGAATGCCAGGCCCTCCACCGTGGTTCGGATCCCACGTTAAACCGTAGGTCCTTTATTTCATCTCACAATCACCCTACCATTACACATTAGCGTAAGTGCGTATAGCCCGAAAGGGTAGTAAGACGCGGTGCTAATAAGTAATTAATTAATTAATTAATAATCATTCATATAATTCACCAAGATAAACTAATGGTAATATTAAATATAGATAGCTGCATGTATGCATGTTTTACGATAAATATGTTCACTATTAATTTATATTTCTCATTAGATCCAAAACTGCTCAGAAATGTTCACTGGAGCACTTTCGTCTTATGAAAATGGGTCACAAATAAAACTATTTCGAGAGCCTGTGAGCTAAGACTACAATAGGCCTACTATTATGTTCATCACCGCGTCTTACTACCTGTTCAGGTTATACGCATATATGATAATTACTTTGATCAGGTAGCAGATTGGGAAGGAAGCAGTTCAGAGTTAATAATAATAATATTTAGCACCGCGTCTTACTACCCGTTCGGGTTATACGTTTTAAGTACTAATTACTCTAGTGGATTAGGAATTGGGAAGGTTGAATTAGAGGAAATGAACCCGCATTTACGTGGAGGGAGAGTGGAAAACCATTTAGGAAAAACCACCCCCAATTCACCCGACCGAGATTCGAACCTCGATCTCCCCGTCCTCGGCAGTCGAGCTCATCACGACAAGCGCGTTAGCCTACTACGCCACAGAGGCGGATTTCAGAGTTAAGACGAGTGTGAAACCACCTTCAGTAGACTCGACCAGGATTTGAACCCTAATCTCCCAGTCCCCGACGGGCCAGTCTAACAAGATAACGACATCTTAGACCGTTTGTCCCCTGAAGAGGTTGACGACACTGTTGACGCTTGTTACCTGAAGTAGTAGGTGATACTTGAGTATCCTCTGCACGGGTTTGAGGAGGTAGGATCCCAGCGGCAGAGTGTGCTGCAGCGCTGTCTGCCTCTCCCTGAACAGCCGCACCGTCGTCTCCTGTCTCATCAGCTCCGTCAGGACAGAGACAGTCCTGGACAGCAACAAGAGACAAACCACAGAGTAATCGATCAGATTCATGAACATGATTTGGTTCAAGAGGATGGTTAAGACATTTAGATTTAAATCCTGGAGGAGTCAAAATATTTTGTCTTTCCGTGGTGCAAAAAAAAAAAAATAATAATGGGAATACAAGTTTTTTTTGTTTGTTTTTTTAGATCTCCACCCCCTCCTTTCCCTTTTTTTACCCTTCGGTAAACTACCCTTAATTTTATGGTTGGATATCTAATTCCAAAAAACGCCTTTGTAAAATCTTATGAAAACCCTAAATACCCGGTTTTAGCCCGAGGCACAGACACACAGACGTGATGAGGATGGAAGGGCAGAGGATTCCAAGAAGATTAATGGATATGAAGTATGTAGGGTAGAGACTGCAAGGGAGATCAAGGAAGTGATGGGCGGAACAAATAGCAGCAAGTGTGCAAGTGAGAGGAGGAGAGTGCAGGAGGAAGAATGGTGGAAGGACAGAGGAATATGGAGGTATTTTACTACTAAATGGACCCAGCCACAAGCTGGAAACAGTTGATGATGATGATGATGATGATGATGATGGTGGCTCCAGGGTTTCAGGGGTCATGAAATGTCAACATTAATCAAAATCTCGAGGTTTTTTTTTTTACAATCACAATACTTATCTTTTTTTAAAGAGTCAAGAGAAAGTAAAAAAAAAGGACACATATATTTTCTATCTTGTAAGATATTAAGGGTCGATGCAAATTTTAACAAACCCGTTAGTGGTAAGCCAAACAAAACCATAACAGAGGGGAAAGAAAGTCTATAAAGTAATCCCTTAGAGTTTATATGCTTATGTACTAA
>CABEEJ010006903.1:0-15547 GCA_901482245.1 Timema douglasi | reverse complement strand
TGTGTGTGTGTGTGTGTGTGTGTGTGTGACCTACCTCGGGTAGTTGGTGCAGTACTCTGTGTAGATAGAGAAGCCAGAGTTGTTCTTGACGAAAGTGCGGGCGACACGCACAGGCTCCAGACCGCATTGCTCCAGTTCTCTGAGAAACCCACTGGAACAAACAACGACACGATGTTGACCGACATTATCAACACACCAGCCATCCTCCGCCATGGGGTGAGATCAGATAGGGAGGGGGGAAACATCTAGGTATATATGGCAAGAAACTATTTTAGTCCAGCATCCTGTGCTCCGACACGTTTTGAGTCTGCCGCCACTAGTTCGAGGGGTGGCCACCAGAGCAGCGCTATTAGCCGTACAAAGGTGCCAAAGTTGTTCATATCTGCACCCGAGTGTTTTGGGAGTACATTCTTGTGTTGGCTTTTATTCGGGCTGTATTTCAGCCCTTAATTATGTCTTCCGAGAGAGATCGAGAGTTGTGAAAGGTGGTGTAATATTCCCTGTGTTCATCTTTATTCTACCTTGTAAGACATACAGTTGCCCCATGGCTTTCTTTGGTGCTGACTGACAGCTCACAGCTGACAGTTGACAGCTTTAAAAAGTTACCAGACCAAATTACGTATCCCTACGCCGAACTAGATGAGCTGCAAAAACATGTGTTTAGCCTCTGTAACTTTTGACAGTCAAAATTTAGGTATATACTTAAATGTTGACTGTCAGAAGTCAGCTGTGAGCTGTCAGTGAGCACCAAAGAAGCCATGGGGCTACTGTAGATATAAGTATGTAAAGGACTACGTAAAGCCTAGGGGCTAGGCATTATGGGAGAACAGTTCCTAGGGTCAAATTGTGTGGTGCGAGATACTTGTCAGGTCAGGTACCAAGGGTCCCGGCATAAAGAATTTCAACTCTAGTACCTTATTGGGCATCGGGGAAGAGTTTCAACTCTAGTACCTTATTGGGCATCGGGGAAGAGTTTCAACTCTAGTACCTTATTGGGCATCGGGGAAGAGTTTCAACTCTAGTACCTTATTGGGCATCGGGGAAGAGTTTCAACTCTAGTACCTTATTGGGCATCGCTTTAGACATATATTTCTTAGCCCTACATCTGTTCGGATTATACGCCTATGCACTAATTACACTTATGTGTCAGGGATGAGGAAGGTTGAATTTAGAGGAAGTGTACCCATATTTGGCTGGGGGGAGAGTGCAAAACCATTTAGGAAAAAATGACCCTCGGCACATATGACCCGGGATTCGAACCTCAATCTCCCCACCATCGGCAGTTCCAGTCTATTGCTCGAGTGACGTCTTAAGGTGAGGATGTAAGGGACGGAAGAAAGGGTCGGTGTGTTTCGCAGTTTTAATAACAAAACCTTTTGTAGCTAAAATAAATCAAACATTGCTCCAGAAGAAGAATATAGCTTAATTTCTTTCATATGTTGGTATCAACAGTTGATGAATATCCATCATGAGGATAGAATAATTAGATAACAAACATTTTAAATGAAGAAAAAAGTTGACATTAAATTCCAGGACAGCCATGACGCAGATATTAAACAACTGTTGATACCAACATATGAAAGAAATTAAGCTATATTCTTCTACTGGAGAAATATTTGATATATTTTGACCAAAAAAAAAGTTTTTCTATAAAAAAAACGCAAAAACACTGACCATTTCTCGCGTCCCCTACCTTCCCCCCTTGACGCACGCAGCCACCCAAGTGGGTTGAATCTGAACTCGATGAACTTAAGCACTCTAAGCGTTATCACACTTAAGACGCCAATGTACAAAATATGAAGAGAGAGAAGAAAATGGGAAGTTCCTCCTGCGAGGTCCTAGTAATACCTCTCCCTCTTCATCTGACGAGTGTAAACACTCACTCTAACATTTGCGCATGGACAGCAGTGAATCGCATTTCAGAATTGTATTTTCCTTGTTCCCTATTCTAGATATACATTTGCTTTCAAGGACATGTTTTAATCTACCTCCTGACAGGAATATTCCTACAGGACATTTTCCTGGATAAAACAAATAACCTGAGCTGTAGACGATTTTTAAATAATGTTCTTACAAACAAACAAAATACTTCAAGATAAATTAAATAATTTTGTGGCAATGTAAAGACTATTTTTAGAATTATTTATGAATTTATCTTTTTTGTTTAAATGTTGACTAAAACATAAACATGTGGAATCTTATCTCTCTCTCTCTCTCTCCCTTTCTCTGCCATGACGTCACAGGTACGCATTCCTTTACATCATACCTGAATAGTTTCTACTTCTAATCACTTCTCTATCACTTGTTACTACATTTGTTTCTCTAGCATGTGCTCTCCCCCTGGATGTTATGCTATTTGTAGTTCTGAATCAGTTTTTGTTAGGCCTCAGCACTGGTCAGGATTGTCGAGTCCTGTGAGATCTCGCCATATCCCCGGAGAACTGAGAGTAGTTAGTACCTGTTGAAGTTGTAAATGTCCAGGATGTTGTTGAACAGATCGTCCAGTTGTTTGTCCGACAGAGGACATTCCGGTGCGGACCTCCAGCACTCCAGGTATCCCTGGAACAAGGTACAGTCCAGTCATGAGCTCACTAAACCTTCACACACGGTGCAATGTACAGGCTGTGCCAAAGAGTCCTGCGCCGCAGTCCGTATGTGACGGGGCAGGGGTTCTTACCTTCTTGCGATCACAGACCCCGCCCTCCCCCTATGGTTCATCCAATATGTCCCCCATAGCACTTTTTCCAGACTGTTGAAATCATCATCATCATAATACCCGCTTCGGTGATCGCATGTTCTAAGGCGCTACTCTCACAGTAGACTAGACCATCGATGACGGTGAGATCGAGGTTCGAGTCTCGGTCGGGTATACTGAGGGTGGTTTTTCACTCTCACTCTACGCAAATGCGGGTATACTTCCTCCCCAAATATACTCTTATTAATCCCTAGAACCATTAGCATAATTTAATATTATTATTATTATTATTAGCACCGCGTCTTACTACCCGTTCGGGTTATACGCACTTACGCTAATGTGTAATGGTAGGGTGATTATGAGATGAAATGAAGGACCTACAGTTTAACGTGGAATCCGAACCACGGTGGAGGCCTGGCATTCCCCACATTCACAAGATGTCTTGTCAGATGTGAAGGAAGGGTTTGGTAATCAGATAAATCTGTGCCGGGACCGAGGATTGAACCCCGGCCGCCAGGTCACCTCATAATTTAATACATAAGCGTATAAACCGAACGGGTAGTAAGACGCGGTGCTAGAATAATTATCACCAGGTTTAATTGGAAGCAGTTTGACTTCAAATGATGCCATCAGCTTGGTTTCACTCTACATAGGAAGAGTACAAGGGAAAAAGGAGGAAGTCATACTACACACATTTCCCAGGTCATCAACTTTTATATCTCAAACCACAAAAGAAACACTTTTTTTTATAATAATATAAATATGACAAACAGCTCTTTTATCCATGATTTAAAGTGCACTATAAAAGTTTCGTGATTGTCTAACAGATGGCAGCACTAAAACAATTTGAGGTAAAATTTGAACTCTCTCTTTTTCCCCTGACCCTCGATAAGAATAGCCATGAACAGAACAGATGAGAGAGAATCATAAGGATTGTATAATATTTATTTATATAAAAACGTCAAATCACTAATGCACAATCCGTATTGATAAGGGTGACAGTTTATCCTACATTGATTGAGGCCCATACCCCTAAGGGAACGTGGGTACCCCCAAGGGGGCATGGATACCCCCGGTTAACACCCCCTGACTCAAGTGTTCAATAGCTTGTAGTAGCCACACATAATATTCTCTCGCGTTGTAATCATACCTATATTTTAGCACCGCGTCTTACTACCCGTCCGGGATGTACGTATATATGACATACTCTAATGAGATAGGGATGAGGAAGATTGGATTTGGAGTAAATGCAGCCGAATTTGCGAAGAGGGAAGGTTGAGGAACAATTTAGGAAGTAAACCACCCTCAGTACACCCGTACGTGATTCGAACCCCGATCTCCCATTCATCGTCAGTCTAGTATATTGGCGAGAGTGACGCCTTATACCGTTCGACCACCGAAGCAGGTTTGTAAACATATTAATTACTTTGGTGATTAGTTAATTACCCGTTCTTCACACGGATGTGTTTTATAATACGTAGCCAATTTTTGAAACAGATGTTAGTATCCAATCTTGGAGGAATTTTATCACGTGATTATTGTTTTTTACAGAAAATAGATAAAAAAATGTAAGTTAAACAAAAGTTCAATATAATTACAAAAATTAAAACGATATTATTAACCACTGGTTACGACAAGGATTCCCATGGTTTGTGAGAATGAGCTCTGGACTGGTTAAAAAGTAGTATTCAATAGCCGTCATTTTATTTCAGGATGTCCGACATGTCTAAACTATATCTAGGAACCTTTTGTTAAAAAAAAATGGCGGACGTAAAATTCTAGTTAGCCTGTATGTAGCCGGACGTTAGAATTATTTCTATGCGAAATTTCAGCATAATCAGTGCTGGCTTCTGCTGGAAAGAGTAACAGCAGATAAAAAAAATGTCAACAAGTAGTGTTTTTAAAGGTGCGTTCTCGAAAATAAATGGCGGGCGTAAACTTTTAGTTAAGACTCTTATGTTAACGTAGGTGACCTGGTGGTCTAGGGGTAAGGTGTCAGACTTCTATGCTGGCATCCGGGGTTCAATCCTCGGTCCCGGCACAGATTTATCTGATTACCAAACCCTTCCTTCACCTCTGACAAGACATCTTGTGAAGGTGGGGAATGCCAGGTCTCCACCGTGGTTCGGATTCCACGTTAAACTGTAGGTCCTTCATTTCATCTCACAATCACCCTACCATTACACATTAGCGTAAGTGCGTATAACCCGAACGGGTAGTAAGACGCGGTGCTAATAATAATAATCTTATGTTAACCGGACGTCCAAGTTATGCCCATGTGAAATTTCATCACAATTAATTTAGTGATTTTGGCGTGAAATAGTAAAACAAAGACATCCCACTTATTTTTAAAATACAGGGTGTCCCAAAAGGGACAAACGACTTTACTCAGTTGTGTTACAGAACGATCTCAATGCGTTCACGCCAGTTTTGTCGAACATTTTGCAGGCTGTCTGGCGTCACGTGATGAAGCTCTCCTGGTAGACGACAGCCATCAAATGTCCTCACAGGTAAAAGTCAATTGTTGTGAGGTCCGCAGGACGGTCGTGTAGTCCCCTATGTATGGGGACTTTGGGGACACCCTGTATTAATAGGATAACATTGGTGTTTTTCATTTGATGTCAATCCCTACCACGAAGCAACATCTTTATTGACAGCAAGAAAGGAAAGATTAATTTAAACCTTTAGAAAAAAATCGTTTCAAATAAAGTCCTAATTATTGTTTTATTACGTTGTAAACATAAACTAATTTTGACTCTTCCCTCCAGGAAATGTTTGGTTGTGTCCCGAGGTTGTTGTTTTTTTACGACCCTGTATTAATATCCCCAAATCCAGAGCAGCGATAATTTATGTCCCATAAGGAGCGAATGAAAACAATCTTTTTATTACCGCGGGGACATAAACAAGATGTCTGTCAAACCCAGGACAGTTGAGTGTCGAGGTTAACACACCACACGTGGGTGCTGGTGAGACGAAGCAGGCGACATCTTGCGGTGGTGGAGTTTTTACAAAATAATAAATAAAACACGTGGGGAAAAAACCTCCCCTCCTGAAGATTTTATCGTTATTTCCATTCCAACCCTTAGGCCAGCTCGCAGCGTGTCAAGTGGGGATGCCTGCTGTCTGTTTTACAGGGGGAGAGAATAATTCCAGTCGGTATGACTTTTAAAGCGTGACATAGAATGTTACCAGAGAATGTTTCTTAAATGGGTTTAGAGTTAACTTTTAAACAAGGGTGTTATTTTAGTGACCAAACTATAAACTAGCTTTACCTAAAATAATACAATTAACGACGTTGCCTACCCAGGTGAATTTCCAGATGTTTTGCGAAGCGGGTTGCATCTTAACTTGACGCACTTAATCACTCTAAGCGCTATCACACATTTATCACTCTAAGCGCTATCACACTTTTATAATTCAAAGCGCTATCACACTTTTATAATTCAAAGCGCTATCACACTTTTATAATTCCAAGCGCTATCACACTTTATCACTCCAAGCGCTATCATACATTTATAATTCCAAGCGCTATCACACTTTATCACTCCAAGCGCTATCACACATTTATCACTCTAAGCGCTATCACATATTTATAATTCCAAGCGCTATCACACTTTATCATTCCAAGCGCTATCACACTTTATCACTCTAAGCGCTATCACACATTTATAATTCCAAGCGCTATCACACTTTATCACTCCAAGCGCTATCACACTTTGACACTCCAAGCGCCATCACACTTTATCACTCCAAGCGCTATCACACATTTATAATTCCAAGTGCCATCACACTTTATCACTCCAAGCGCTATCACACATTTATAATTCCAAGCGCCATCACACTTTATCACTCCAAGCGCCATCACACTTTATCACTTCAAGCTCTATCACACTTGATCACTTCAAGCGCTATCACACTTTATCACTCCAAGCGCTATCACACTTTTATAATTCTAAGCGCTATCACACGTTATCACTCTAAGCGCTATAACACTTTATCACTTCAATCGTTATCACACTTTATCACTCCAAGCGCTATCACACTTTATCACTCCGAGCGCTATCACACTTTATCACTCCGAGCGCTATCACACTTTATCACTTCAAGCGCTATCACACTTTATCACTCCAAGCGTTATCACACTTTATCACATCAAGCGCTATCACACTTTGACACCAATGTGCGAAATAGAAAGAGAGGGAAGACCATGAGTATTTCAGACTGTGAGGTGTCTAGTTTATCTCTGATAACAATTCCCCTTTTCCAATGACGAGTATAAATACTCACTCTAATACAGTAGAGCCTCGTTAATCCGAACTAATTGGGAGCAAGACCTAATCAGATTACAAGATTTTCGTATTAGCCGAAATATGTCCTATAATGTAAATTAAAGGTTCACTGTAAGGCCTAATGCGCGTGTTTACGTGCGTGCTATTCACCAGCTGAATATTGCGTCAGCCAACAGGTTCACTTCATTACGACAAAACAGACACTCTGATTTTATGAACATGTCAAATAAATAAATATTGTAAGTACGCTAGAATATGCTATCTTCATCATTTTTTAAAACAAAACAAAATGAGTGAATTTATACATTGTTTATTTTCGATACGTTGTACTGTTACAATAAATTTTCGTTTTAAAATTAAATTTGTTTTTTTCTTCCACTTTTGTTCGGCTTAACCGGATCAGTGTAGTTCGGATTAACGAGACTCTACTGTATGTATGCCTGAATAGCAAGGAGTTGCATTTCAAAATTACTCTTTCCTTATTTCCTTTTTTAAAAAGACTTTTACTTCCAAAGACTCTTTTAATCCACCTCCTAAAAGGAAGATTCTTCCTTATAACGTGAGTTTTGGACAATTTAAAAAAATATCCTTTACAATAAAAAACTACTTCAAGATAATAATAATAATGATGTTGAAAAATGTAAGCCTATTTTAATAATCATTTAAAGATGTTTAGTTTTAGTTTCAATGTTTGTACCTGTGGAATGTAAGTACACTAACATGTTGGGAATCCTATCTTTGCTCGCCGTGACGTCAGACGCGCTGTACAACAACCCGACCCGACTTACCGACTAAACTCCGCGTCCGAGGAGCTAGGGAAGGTAACAATAGATCTAGGGGACCCTTGTTCAACCCTAGGTCGGTGTCTGGAATAATAAATTGCTCCTATAAAAGCTTGGTCCTATTCCTCAGAGATTATAAACCTAAAGGTTCGAATCTCGGTCGGGTGAACTGGGGGTGGTTTTTCCTTAATGGTTTTCCACTTTCCCTTCAGGCAAATGCGGGTTCACTTTCTTTAAATTCAACCTTCCCAATTTCTAATCCATTAGAGTAATTAGTACTTAAGCGTATAACCCGAACGGGTAGTAGGACGAGATGCTAAGTTAATACAGTTAATATATCACAGAGTGACGTTGTATTAAAACAAATTTCACCTCAACACATTTTTTCTCCTTTCTGTAGGAAATCCAAACGGTCTAGGAAATGTGTATACCTTTGATTAAAGGCCAGTTCTACCAACCGAACCTGGTCCACCTTTAAAGGACAATCTTGCGCATGCGCAAGGTAAACTAAATATGATAAAATCATTCTAAAGCTGTTGATTAAACCTCGGAGTTAACATTTTAGGCGAGTGGGGACGCCTGTACGCTCCGCTGTACCGCCCAGCACGGCCGCGCGAAGGTTTGACGATACTTCAGGGGCTAGACTTGATAGGCAACCTACGGTTATCCGCATATTTATACTGATGGGGTGAAGGACGATGAGGATATAATTTAGATGAAATGTTACCCCATTCGCGTAGCGAAAAGACATCTAGCATAAAAACTCATGCTCAAGTAGGCCTACTGACCGACCAGGATTCGAACAACTTCGCTCTTTGTACAAAATATATATCAGACGACGAAACTTACGCCTTTGTCCGCATGCCCACCACGTTCTGACCACGTGGGCGGACACCCGGACCACTCATGCCCGCGTTAAGACGAGGAACACAGTCCTCCCTTGTCACGGTGTATAGTGGCGACACTCAAACGACACACATTTCGTTGCCATCATTAGAAGCAAGTGCCAGAATATTTCCCACAGTGGAATGCACCGCCCGTCACAAGTTCTAAGATCGGTTCCCACGTGGACCTAAGCTATAGAGCAGAATCTGTTCAAGGGGCGGAGAAACTCACACACTAGCGGAGACGTACGTTGTCCCATGATGCTTTGCAATACAAACTACAGTGGCCCCATGACTTCTTTGGTGCTGACTGACAGCTCACAGCTGACTTCTGACAGTCAACATTTAGGTATATACCTACATTTTGACTGTCAGAAGTGACAGCTGATAAACACATGTTGTTGCAAATCATTTAGTTCGGCGTAGGGATACATAATTTGGTCTGGTAACTTTTCAAAGCTGTCAGTCAGCACCAAAGAAGTCATGGGGCTACTGTAGAAACACCTTGATTTATTAACATATTTTATTTTCTAGTGACTAAACAGATCTTTAAGACGGTATAAGAGTCGAGAAGGAATTCCTAAACACCCAGAAACCAAGTGGGGTTATAACTTTCTTTGGTCATGCTGCCCATAAGTAGGAGAACAGACAGGGGAGGAGGAGAATACAAATTACAATACAATGTGTTGTATTAAATGACATCATTCTATTCCCAAGGATCCATTCCACGCTCCTATAACAGTTACCTTTCATTTCCCGGACATTTGGCTCTTAGTGATCAACAGAAATATGTGGATTTTCATACTTTTCAGAGGGAAAATGTCAACTGTTAAACTATGTTTACAAGTATACAGAGTGTTCGGAAACTCGTGTCCTAAACAGTACATATTGTTTGTTTGAACCAAAAGTAATACAACATTCCTGTACACTTACATCCGGAAAACTATTCTAGTACCATTAAATTGTGTTCAAAGTTTCGGCGTACAGCGCCGGGAGAGCAAAGCTGTTCAAGCATGCGTGTACAACAGGTTGCATAGAAGTTAGGCGCGTGGCACTACACACCTCGACATCTTGTAGCACGGCAGTAGAACACACCACAATTAATAGCAAACAACCCACCAGTCCATCTAGACATGGGAATACGTTCTGAGGGTCGTCATTAACGGTCCTATGTCACAGAAAGTGTTTGCCATTATTACATGTGTAGTGCCGCGCACCTAGCTCCTATGCAACCTGTTGTACACGCATACTTGAACAGCTTAACAAACAGCGTTAACAAACGAGCTTCGGGGGCTGCACGGTCTAACGCGCTACTCTCGCAATAGCCGATGACGGGGAGATCGGTGTTCGATACCAGTCGGTTGGACTGAGAGCGGTTTTTCTTAATAGTTTTCCATTTTCACGGGTGCAACTCCTCTCAATTCAACCTTCCTCATCCCCAACACATTAACGTAATTAGTAAATAGGCGTAAAAACCGAACGGGTAGTAAGACACTGTGCTAAAAAAAAGTAATAAAGAAACAAATGAATGCGAGCCTTTGTCGACCAGTTATGTTCATAAATCATACTTCAATTTTTTATCACCAATAAGTTAGCTAAACTAATTTTATGGTTGGCCCAAAATGTGTCCCTCCCTTCCCCCCTATCCTCCGTGGTTCCTATCTACCCCTCCACTCCCCCTTCTTGTAGCCCACTATATTTTGAAGTACAACAGGCTCTAGGTGCTCCCTACACCGCAAGCCGCCATTGAGGGAAATGTTCATCTCTACTTGGTTCAGAACTGTGGACGTGATCTCGTTTCTGTTCTGCTCTCGATTTTCGGCGAAAGTGTCAATAAATGCACAAACGTCAGTCAGTACACCGGTTTGCAGGTGACGGAAAGGTCAATGTTCAAGTCACGGCCAGGTCTTTTACATCCTCTCTCTCTCCGCGATAACACTGGTCAGTATTTCTATCCAGTAGCTCCAATAGTTCTTAGAGCTCCTCCCTCACTCAGATAACATGAATCGTTGATGTGCCTCACTATGGGCTACTTACCCGGTGCAATAACCACCCCTTACCCTCTACCCATCGTGACGTGCAAGGGTGGTAACGAGGGGGGTAGTCTTGTCCCACCCCTGGTACAATATTCTCCCCTCGACCCCCTCACCGTTCCTTGACGCGGAGGGGTAGTAAGCAGGCGGGTGGGGGATGTGAGCGACCCTGACGCAGGCACCGAGGAACAGGAGAACATGGTATTGGAGAAGGTGGCGAGAGTCTGCTGATAAAACTCTCTCAAAGTAATGTTAAACTTGTTACTTTTAAAATTATTATTTAAGGTTTTTAACGTGCACTTTTTCAAACCACTCGACTTACAGACTAGCTTAAATCTTGAATAGACACGACACCCCACACCCCCTCCCCCGGTAAAAGGCGTAGAAAATGGGGGCGGGGAGTCCCTCCATACTCCAAAAATTTGATGGACCACTTCCATACCTTCAAAAGCTTTTATTAGATAAAAAGGTGTAATAAAATGTTCTAGCGGATAACCCCCCTCCCTAGAAAAATTAACTTTATAATTCTATGCAAAAGGCCGTTAATTCATCACTTTGAAGTAGACCTCGGTGGTTTGGGAGTAAAGTGCTCGCCTCAGGACCCGTTGATCGTGGGTTCGAACCCAAACGGGGTTGACGGATTTTATTTGAGTGATAGAAATCCGTAGCACAACTTCCTACGGGAGGGGAAGTAAAGCCATCGGTCCCATGTCAATTGTGACAAGTAAAATAATACCTCGAAGGTATGAGAAAATACCTTCCCCGGAAAAATTGGTAGGCCCTTTCGCACTCGCTCATAGAAATTTTCGTTTGTTGATTATAATCAGTTGGTTCGTAAAGTGCATGTTAAACACTTCAAATAAGTGGAAACCCACAATTCATCAATGCTACGTTTTACGGTCGTACCGGGAATCGAACCCGGGACCCTTTGCTCAGTGGAGAGAGACGCTGCTGACTGAGCTGAGGTGTCGGACATTTAAAATAACTTCATACAAACTTTGTATTTGCACAGCAATTTTCTATGACTTTATATTATTATTATTATTATTATTAGCACCGCGTCTTACTAGCCGTTCGGGTTATACGCACTTACGCTAATGTGTAATGTTAGGGTGATTGTGAGATGAAATGGAGGACTTACAGTTTAACGTGGGATCCGAACCACGGTGGAGGCCTGGCATTCCCCACATTCACAAGATGTCTTGTCAGAGGTGAAGGAGGGGTTTGGTAATCAGATAAATCTGTGCCGGGACCGAGGATTGAACCCCAGCCGCCAGCATTGAAGTCTGACACCTTACCCCTAGACCGCCAGGTCACCCCATGACTTTATAAAATGTCCAATGATAAGCAAGACTCTAGAAAATACGATGAGATCTTGTGACGTATTTTGTACTGAGTGAAACAGTTGACTGCTACAGTTGGATTATATATTAGTTGTGTGATACGTTGGTCGCATGTACCCTCCTCTGATATCACTCACATAGCCGCGTTCCACTTTCACACGTCATAATTACATGACGACAAATACCCACAGGATCGGCCGCTCAAAAAAACCTTCCAACTTTCTTTTAAAACGTTATCAATTTGTTAATTCAAAAAAAATAACGATTTTTAGGTAATTATTTATTTTATAGTGGTTTTTTTAGCACCGCGTCTTACTATCCGTTCGGGTTATGTACTCGTTTGGTTTTAAGTATTATGAAGGTTATATTTAGATGAAGTGTATCCGCATTTGCGTGGAGGAAACGTGGGGAAAAATCAGTGGAATTCAGTCATCGTCATTCTTGTTTACTGCGATAGTAGCACCTTAGACCATGTGACCACCGAGGCGGGTTATAGTGTTATTGGTAGTAAGACGCTGTGCTAAATAATAATAATTAATATAGTGTTATTATAAAATTGAGAGAAAGCAAACTTTATAAAAGAACACGGGAGTAAATATCACGCGGTAAGAGTAGAGGCGTGAGACGGAAAATTTCAAATGATTAAACGGATAATAATAATAATAGTGATAATCATTAGTGGTAGTGATAGAAGTAGTAGTAAAAACAATCACTTCGGTGGCCGCACGGTCTAAGGCGCTACTCTCGTAATAGACTAGATTTCCGATGACATAGCGGATTTCGATCCCAGTCGGACATATTTTTATTTTTTTATTATTTAGCACCGCGTCTTACTACCCGTTCGGGTTATACGCTTATGTACTAATTACGCTAATGGATTAGGAATTGGGAAGGTTGAATCAGAGGAAGTGAAACCGTATTTGCGTGTAGGGAGAGTGGAAAACTATTTAGGAACCCCCCCAATTCACCCGACCGAGATTCGAACCTCGATCTCCCCGTCCTCAGCAGTCGAGCTCAACAAGACTCGCGCGTTAGCCAACTACGCTACTGAGGCTGGTGTCGGATATACTGATGTAGGTTTTCTCCTAAATGGTTTTAAACTCTCACTTCACTCAAATGCGGATGCGATTCCCCTAAATTCAACCTTCCACATACCTAACACCGTGTCGTGATTAGTACACAAGGGTATAATCCGAACGGGTAGTAAGATGCGGTGCTAAAAAAATTGTAGTAAAAAAACAAATGAATGTGAGTCTTTGTAGACCCGTTATGTTCATAAATCATACTTCAATTTTTTAACCATAAATAAGTTGATTAAAATAATTTTAAGGTTGGCCCGACATTTGCCCCACCCCCCTCCCTATCCTACGGTCTTCCTATCTACCCATCCTCTACCCTTATCCCCCCTCCCCCTTCTTGTAACACACTAACCCGCCTCGGTGGCGTAGTTGGCTAACGCGTTAGTTCCGTGTTAAGTTAGACTGCTGAGGACGGGGAGATCGAGGTTCGAATCTCGGTCGGGTGAACTGAGGGTGGTTTTTCCTAAAATGGTTTTCCACTCTCCCTCCACGCAAATGCGGGTTCACTTCCTCTAATTCAACCTTCCCAATTCCTAATCCATTAGAGTAATTAGTACTTAAAGCGTATAACCCGAACGGGTAGTAAGACGCGGTGCTAAATAATATTATTATTATTATTATTATTGTAACACACTACACTATGTGTTGAAGTATAGCCGGCTCAAAGTGTCACCTCTACTATTTAATCTCTAGGTAAGAGTATCTTCTCTCGCGTACCACAGTGGACCATCGCGCCAGAGGTTCGACACCCCTGGTCTATATCGTCTCACCTCAGAGGGTGAGAGGGCACTGCTTACACACGTGTACACGTAACCAAACATTTATTTATCATCAATCATCGCCATCACGCTACAAACGACTTTTACTACGGAACCATGGGTAACTTGGTAGGTCTAGGGGTAAGATGTCGGAACTCTGTGCTGGGGTCCGGGGTTCAATCCTCGGTCCCGGCACAGATTTATCTGATTGCCAAAACCTTCCTTCCCCTTTGACAAGACGTGTATTAACCACCACTTGTGAATGTGGGGAACGCCAGGCCTCCGCCGTGGTTCGGATTCCACGTTAAACTGGGCAGGCCTCCACCGTGGTTCGGATTCCACGTTAAACTGGGCAGGCCTCCACCGTGGTTCGAATTCCACGTTAAACTTTAGGTCCTCCATTTCATCTCACAATCACCCTACCATTACACGTTAGCGTAAGTGCGTATAACTCGGACGGGTAGTAAGACGCGGTAATAATAATAATACGGAACCGCTCCGAACCTCATCGACTGGACCAACTTTCAATATGGTTCTGTCTTGAGACTAATTGAGGGAGCCTAGGCTATAAATATGATAAACCTAATAGGTTTAGGTGGGATATAATCATTAAATGCTGAAATTTAGCTACAAGAAATAAATAAAATATCCATCGATATTAGCAATCCTTAAGGTGTGGGCCGACTATAAAAAACAACCTGTAGTTCAGGAGGTAAGTTACCAGAAATCACCACATTCCCCCCTTAAAATGAAGGTCATCTTGTCTTGCCCCTCATCCGTCACGTGATGTGGGGACTGTCGACTATTGGGTAAGAAACACACGTGGGTTATTACTTGCTAGTGTTACGGTAGTATATTATGAGTTGAACTATGTAAGAATATGTTCCCTGGCTGAGTGATCATGAGGAATGAGGTTTAAGAGTTTATTCCTTCGTGACCGAGTGGTCAGGGAGACTGACTACAGGTCTAGAAGGCCGTAGGCTGGACTACTGATGAATGGGAGGTCGAGATTCGGATCCCGGTCCAGCGCACTTGAGGTGTTTTTTTGTAAATTGCCCGTAGGTAATAAAATAATGGGTAGTAAAATAAATCTTACAGTAGCCCCGTGGCTCCTTTGGCGCTGACTGACAGCTCACTTCTGGCAGTCAAAATTTAGGTATACACAGTAGCCCCGTGGCTTCTTTGGTGCTGACTGACAGCTCACTTCTGGCAGTCAAAATTTAGGTATACACAGTAGCCCCGTGGCTCCTTTGGTGCTGACTGACAGCTCACTTCTGGCAGTCAAAATTTAGGTATACACAGTAGCCCCGTGGCTTCTTTGGTGCTGACTGACAGCTCACAGCTCACTTCTGACAGTCAACATTTAGGTATATACAGTAGCCCCGTGGCTTCTTTGGTGCTGACTGGAAGCTCACAGCTGTCTTCTGACAGTCAACATTTAGGTATATAGAGTAGCCCCATGGCTTCTTTGGTGCTGACTGGAAGCTCACAGCTGACTTCTGACAGTCAACATGTAGGTATACACAGTAGCCCCATGGCTTCTTTGGTGCTGACTGGAAGCTCACAGCTGACTTCTGACAGTCAACATTTAGGTATACACAGTAGCCCCGTGGCTTCCTTGGTGCTGACTGACAGCTCACAGCTCACTTCTGACAGTCAACATTTAGGTATATACAGTAGCCCC
>CABEEJ010006902.1:0-35612 GCA_901482245.1 Timema douglasi | reverse complement strand
GTCCAGTAGTTTCGGAGCCTATTCATTACAAACAAACAAACAAACAAAAAATCAAATCTTTCCTCTTTATAATATTAGTATGATGTCTCCTCAAAATGTTAACTTTAAATTTGAGGCATTTTATACCCAGGATAGATAATTAAAATTTGTTTGTCACAATTTATTTAAAAACAGTTTTATAATTAAAACAAATATTAACATTAAAAAAAATACATCTAATTTAAATATCTTTTCGACTTTATACGAAATTGTCTCGACCAAGATAAATATTATGGGCAAGATTTAAGATAGAATGGTAGGAAATATGAGAATAAGACAGTATTTTTCAGTTTTTATGGCAAAATATTTTTGCAGCCGAAATAAATGAAATATTGCTCCAGAACAACATAAGATTTAATTTTCTTCATATGATGACCTATTTTTTTAAAAAAATATCTGTCAAGGGCGTCATGGAATTTAATGACAACTTTTTCGTGTCATTTAAAAAGTTTCTCATCTATCGCCGCTATGCTTATGATGGATCTTCAAGAACTGTTGATTTCAACATGTGAAGAAAATTAAACTCTATATTTGTACTTGGATTTATTTTAGCCAAAAAACGTTTTGCCATTAAAATTGCAAAAAAAATCTTGCCTTTTATCACGTCACCTTCCATCCCACCTTTAATATTATATATCAATTCGATATTTAGGGATAAATATATTATGTGAATTTTAGAATACTATCTTGGATAGTAACTCACGATTTCTTACATATCATATTATTGATTTTAAATCATCCCTCTAAGATTATAATAATTATATAAGTTGTGCAATTAATTTTTAAACGTGTATACATGTGTTTACAAAGCTCCGAATTTTCCCATTATGAAATGCAGTGTAATTAGGCCGGACTTTCTGTTATTAAATTAATGCTAGTGTGTTTGACTCTGATATATGACGTCAAGGTTTCGAATGGTACGAAAACCGGACGGGTGCACTGAAACTAATTTCCACATCGTGGTGCTCCTTTCTCTCAACATGGGATTGGGGGAAGGGGATGCTGGTGCATCTACTCATACTAATATCAGAACTATAAGTCAATACGCTATCAATAAATTAATACATAATAAAAAATACATCAAATCTAGCTTCCAATTAATACAACTATACATCAATACGCTATTATCAAATGAATGTATAAAAATACATCATATCTAGCCTCCTTATTATTACAACTATACATAAATACATTATTAACACATTTTTAAATAATAAAAAACAGTCTAAAAAATCTTAACATATCATAACTCTTATATATTACAACTTTATATCAATACACTATTAATAAATGAATAAATAATAAAACACACTTCACTTCAGTAAAAATCTGATTAAATTAGCAACCAGCCAACATGCATGCATAGCTGTATCATAACACACATATGTATCAACATAAAACAACTTTACAAAGCGATCTCGTCAATAGGACGTAATCCATTTAAGGTATTTAACGTGCACTTTATGAACCTGCTAATTACATCAGCACACGACTTACAAACCAACTTAAATATAAAACAGACACAACATCCAGCACTCTGTCGTTAATTTATCACTGTGAGAATGTTGGAATCCTACATTGCAACAATGACCCATTTTTTGACCATGCCAGGAGTCGAATTCGAGACCCTTAACTCAATAGACAGAAGCGCTACCAATTTAGATAAGGTGTTTGATTAAGACACGAGTCAATACGCCCTAGTTAGATTAATACAGGCAATCCCTGGGCTCAAGCCAAGTCCCTCTTGTTTATTAGTTATCTTCAAATATGATATCATACATCAGTGGACGCGCTGACTAAAATCAAAGATCATTTACTCTTGAGCTCTTGGTGATTAGGTCAATGTTAAAATATTGGCTGGATGTGCCAAGTATGGTTCAAATGAAGTTTTGTTTAACTTTCTAATGCACACACATTCTTGTACATTTCCTCTAAATATTACCGTCCTAATCCTTGCTTCATTAGAATAGTTAAAAATGGATGTTAATTTCTTAAAAATGTTTCTTACTATTCGTCCAGGATATGTACTAACTATGTATTATTAAAGAGGTTGAGTTTAAAGGAAATGTACCCGCAATTGAGTGTTGGGAGAGTGGAAAACCATTCAAGAAAATTCAATCTTAATAAAATCGACTGGTATACGAAGTTTTGAAACCGATATTCTCATCATTATCCGTGCGGTACATTGTGATAGTGAAGGCTTAAGTCAGGTATGGTGAATCTATGGCACAAAAACACGATTTGGGTGGTACACCAACATTAAATAAACCTTTCCCAAAGTAATATAGTTTTTTTGAAGTCAATAATATTTCGACAATCATGTCTCTAAATGTCATGTCACAGTTAACATTATGAAGTCAATGGTTTGTATATCTTTTGTGCTGTTGGAGTTAAGTTATGAACCTTACACAAATATCTTGGATAGAAAAATATAACAAAAGGCTTCAAATTAATGTCAAAAAATATGATTTAAGTTTTTAACTCACTTTGACAATTTTATAATAAAAAAATCGTTTAAAATTTAGGCATTACTAAAATATTTACAATTTGATTTGAGCTAATTTATTAAATTTCATATTATTCAACATTTTGTTGGGAAAATTTTAAATACTCAATTAAAAATGTGCCACACTAGACTAGATAAAAATTTAGCTAACCCTTAAGTAGCACACTGGTCAACAAAGTCTCTCCATCACCACCTTAGGCTATGCATACTTCTACTGATGTTTCAGATGAAATAATAATATTCGGTTCAGATTAACTTCCTCGGAACCCTCTACCCTGTTTACAGACTAAAAAGAGGTGACCCTTACCTTGGCGAAGAACGAGGAACATTGCAGCAGTGAAAGTCAGGGACGCCAACACCATCAGATTTACAAGGATCGGGATATGAAAGGGTGCCCCATTTGGGGCACCTATCTGCGACCCTTCTCTTCGAATGATAGCTGTACTCTTAGCAGATATTCACCAAAAGTTTAATCAAAATTGTGATTTGATGAATTTGATGTATTTTCTGAGTATCATAATAAAGTTTAAATATATCATCAATTTTTGTAAGAAAAATTATAGATTAGGCCTGTTATTTCTTTTTTAATGTTAACAAAATATGTCTTACTTTTACTTTCTCATATACACATATGCATTCTATAAACAATCACTTAATATTTTATAATTGTTTTTAGAGACAGATTTTTATATGTTTTTACGTAAAGTGACTAACATTTTGTGAACAGGTGGAAAAAGCGGATCATTTAGGTAGGAGCATTGATGAAAAGAAAACACGTGCTTTTCTAAGTCTTTGAAAAATATCATCAAACATTTAAATTCAATGTACACTAGTTTGCTGAGTTCATTAATTAACAGTAGATTACGATCATGTTAATTAATGCGTTTAGTCTTTATTATCTTTTCACACAAGTCCTGTTCGTTCAATAGCTTAATATTTTCCGGTATTGTTGTCGTAGCGACGCGTTGAATAATATCTACTACCTTTTTTTTGTCTTAATATCTGTCAAAACTAGCTTTATTATTTTTAGTTATGTGACTTACTTTTTTTTACATTTTTATAATTTAAGCTGTGTTTAAATTAATTGATGACGTAGCAGTTGTAAATGTCAAACATATCACATTAGCTCAAAATCGATAAAAAAAATAGTGTTTTGTGAATTTTTTTTAGTCGTAAATACGTTAATAATAATTTAAATTCAGAAAACAAAACAAAATGGGGACAAAAGTTCACTTGATTCAATTGGAATATGTGTTCTATTGTTATTATTTTTTATTGAATAAAAGCAATATTAATTTAATTGCTACATTCAAGTGAGCGACTCACAAATAAAAAAAAGGTAGCTTTTTAATTTTCCGTTTGAAAGACAAATACAGAAGAACGAAGAGCAAATAAAAGAGGGATGATGCGCGTCAGGTTGAAGTACTTTTTAGTATAAATAAGCTGAAGAAGATAAATTATATTTTACAAAACAATTCTAAAAATGTCTGTGGATTTCTTCATATTTAGGTTATGTTGACTAACTAATTTGTTGTGATTTTATGTATAAATTATGTTATTTATTTGATATGAGCGCTCTAAACATTTAGTATAAGGAACAACACTGATTTTTCTTGATCTGAATAGTCTTTATTTTTAAATTCAAAATAATCTTGAATGTCTTCTATATTAGATAAATATCACGAAGTATTTACTATTCAAATTAACGCCATAAAATAATCATAGTTTATCAACGATCCATGTTCTGAGTTGAACATAAAATAGAAATAAAACGGCAACCTAAATAAACATCGAAGTAGAACGTACAATCGAGTAATGGGGGGAAAGACCGGGGAATACTCTAAAGCTGACGGCGGACGTCTGCTACCTGCGCGTCGGTCGACTGAAAGATGCCCATGAACATACCGGCGTCGACTACCCGAACTACGACCGTCAACTGAGCGTGCGCGTGGCGTCGAAGTTGGACTGGCTTTTAGAGTGCGAGGGTCTTAACTGCAGGAGGTTGATAATCAAACAATATTCAACTTACAGCAATTTTGTAGCTCAAGAATTAGTTAACTGTTGGTCATACAATCATTATTATCTTCTTATATGTTTAAATTATATCTCAGTAGTATATTTTATAAAAATATAATGTTTAATAATAAATAAATTTAAACAAAATAAACACATGTAATATTATATTTTTAGTGCATCTCATCAAAGTTTATGTTTAGAAAAGTTTACATAAAAATATTCTAATTTTTAAATTAACTCATATTAACCAATAGTGTTCGCTAATATTAGATCGTTTAGGTGGTTGAATGGTCTAAGGTGTCACTTACTCTTGCAATAGACTGAACTACCGATGACGGAGTGATCGATAGCAATCGGGTTTATTGAGGGTGAGATTTCCTAGATGGTTTTCCCCTTCTCCTTCCGCACAAAAGTGGGTACACTTAGTCTAAATTAAACTTTCCTCACTCCTAGCCCATTAGTGTACTTAGAACATAAGGGTGTAAACCAAATGAATAGTGAGATGCGGTAATAAAATAATAAACGCATTATAGTATTCAATTTTCACATATTATAGATTGTAATTATTTCCTAAATTGTTTTGTATATATAAAATAACCAATTCAATTGGTTACAATTATCGCATACACGTTTGAATAGTTATACTTGTTAAACTTGTACTTTCGACTATTGCTTGGAGGTAAAACCTAATCAAATTGATAATGATTAAAATTGTGTCTATCTAATAATTTTTTTTTGAGCTAACACGTACTTAAGTCACAAATAACTATAATGTATTAATTTAATTTAATATAATTATTTAATTATAGAAATTAAATGAGACCTGGACACCGGAATTAAACCTGGGACATTTGGTTTAGTGCACCAATGTTCTATCACTGAGTTATACAGTGTTCGTCCTATGTTTAAGGTCATTCTTCACTTATAATTTAAGGCTAAGTCTGTATGGACTTTTAGAAATGATCAGCTACACATGATAAATCAATGCATAGCTCAGTGGTAGTACATTGACGCATTTATCCAAATTTCCTAGGTTTGATTCCCATGTCCAAGTGTCATTTTTCAACTAATTTAAATTTTTTGAGTTTTTGTCTCCTTCAAATGGATATTGCCGTAATTAGAATGCTTTATAAAATGTGTCAAGGACATTAATAAAAATAACGAGCTTAAATAATAATAATAATAATAATAATAAAAAAACAGCAGCCAGTTCTATCGAAGCAATACTAACGACGTCACATTACTCACCTTACCCGTGTGCTCGGGTTTGAACGACCTCCGAAAATAGGTCGGATCGTTACCACTGACATTGACTGAGTTTAACAGGCTGTAGGCCACCTCACTGTACCGGTAGCCAGAGACGTGTTAAACCCCCCTCCCCCTCTAGGCCTTCCTTAACCCCGCCACCCTACTTGCCTTGCCCCTTCACACACCTAGCAAAGTCATCGCTCCATAAATATGACCCAGAAATGAAATGAAAGCACTTTCAATACTGCAGTTTTGAAAGGGGCTATCCTTTTTAAATAAAGAAAAGAAAAAAGAAGACTAGAAATATTTTATTGAATTAAATAATATCTAGTTTTAAAAGTAGCTAATATATTATTATTATTATTATTATTATTATTAGCACCGCGTCTTACTACCCGTTCGGGTTATACGCACTTACGCTAATGTGAAATGGTAGGGTGATTGTGAGATGAAATGAAGGACCTACAGTTTAACGTGGAATCCGAACCACTCTGGAGGCCTGGCATTCCTCTAGCTAATATAATATTTATTGTTTTTATACAAGACAATACAATACAATCTAATTAAGACGAATTAAAAATAAATTACAGTTTTGAAAGAGATTGTATTCTTTATAAAACTAGAAATATGTGTGAAAATAATATATTAATTAAAACTGTTCAATTTATTTTATTGTATGCAGATAAAGTTAAATAATAAGTAATTTAAATTAAGAAAAAATAAATAAGGTTAAAAAAAATTATATTGTCGTTTATTACATATTCTTTAAATTGAAAAATGCCACTTGGACATGGGAATTTAACCAGTGACCTTTGGCTAACTTTTTGTACTATTGTCAGTATACAGCCTTCCATAGTCAAAGATGGCTGCGTTATCTGATATTACGCGATCTTAAATTATCATATATATGTAGCTGACGTGTTCCACACGTCCATTACAAACTCTGCCTTAAAATATGAGTGAAGAATAGCTTTGTTCACGGTACGAATCTTGGATAATCCAGTGGTTAGAGCATTAGCTTTCTAAGCTAGAAGTCTTAGGTTCAATGCCCCTGTCCAGGTTTAGTTTTTAAATTTAAATAATATGATATTTATATGCGGCTATAACCGTAATGAACCAATATCCAATCGGTGGCTGTGTGGTCTAACTTACTACTCTTGCAATGAATTAGACTGCCGAACACGAGAAAATTGAGGTTCGAATCTCGGTTGAGTGTACTGAGGGTGATTTTTTGAAATTTGATTTCCACTCTCCCTTCAATCAAATCTCAGTACACTTCTTATAAATATAACCTACCTAATCCCTAAAACCATTAGCGTAATTAATACACAGGTGTATAATAAAAACGGGAGGGGGGGGGATCTATATAATTGCTTGGTGATATAATACATTGAATATATAGATTAGAGTAATAATCATATTATATAAGCCTACATATCAAAACAGTCCTGATTCCACATAAAAATGTAAAACACAGTGCAATTGAAGACTGAATATTAGAGGTAAGGATGAAGAGCATTATTGAAAAGAATATCACTTGAATAATTTTTGTTATGGGTAAAATGGGAGAAACACACTGGCAAGACCACAATGAAGGATCTTGGATGGGACTCAAACACCAACCTTCCATACTAAGGCGATCAAGTGCAATGAGAACATAACTTATAAGATCCCACGGTGCCAAATTCAAGTTGGAAACAATAAGTAATTACATATAGATAAATAAATAAAATATAAGATATAGTTAGAAAAAATGCAGCGGTGCCTGTCAGGGGGAAATGTGACAACCTGTCCAAATTGTTACAGTTAAACAGTGAGTGACTATCCCTTTTGTACGAGTGACAGATATAGGGATTTTTAATCGCTAAGCCTACTCAAAGGCGCTTAGCTTTGGAATGTAATCAAGGTCAGTGATTAACCATTGGACAGTAAACGGGTAAATCTATCGCAACAATCACCGTCATACACACTCGGACAACCACAATCGAATCCAAGCGGGATCCTCAGAGGCTGATTTCTGTAGGATTGACACAATAAACCTCAGAGGTTTGTACCTGGTTGTGTTTATCGTAGGTTGAGTACTATACCCGACACTTATCTCTGAAGGTTTTGGGCGAGATTAGAGCAATTATTATACATGCATATAACAGTTAGTAAGACACGGCGATAGAACAAAAAAAGACAGCTTTAACGAGGGGGTTTCCAACTGGTGGCTTTTTTTTTGCAGTCTAGAGTTTTTTTTGTGGTAATCTACCATAGTAAAATTAATATTTTTTTAGACAAGAACGATACTTTTTTACTTTGGTTGAGAAAATCCACGAAAGCTCAAAATGATGAGCATTCAGTAATAAACTTAATCACGCTTTATTTTAGTAACAATTTGTTTATCCGTGTGAGTCGTATTTCTTTAAACCCGCGTTACAATTATTACGTGGTCCGCCACTAGACTCATGGTTTAAATTGTGGCCCTCGGGCACTTTTATGTTGGAAAACCCTATAATACTACACAGTAGTAAGGCGGTTTGTACTGATGTAATACATTCTTAATTTCTCTCCGCTCCAAAATAGGCTAGTCACTATCAAATTTGTGACAGGTCATGACTAGGGGAGGGTTTAGCACTACTAGATCGTGTGTAAGATTCTTAAAACAAAACCACTCTTCTCCCAGGCTAATGCAGTTAGACTACCTCTAAAATACTTTCTTACTTATCCCTAGGCTATTAGAGTAATTATCATGCATGCGTATAACCTGAACAGGTAGTAAGATGTGGTGATAAAAAAAATCCACTCTTTTGTTTAAGTATTTAATAATACTTGTATTTATCTAAAAAATAATGTTATACACTTTTTTCCCACTGAACCATGTTTTACTACACGTTTGACCTATCCCCATATATTTTCTTATATGATAATTATGAGAAGTAGAATTTAAAGTGATTAATACACTCAAATTTACGAAGAGGAAAAGTAGGAAACCATTTGAACACAAAAGCACCTCAAGTACACCCAACCGGAATTCGAACTCCAATCTCACCCTCACTGGCAATTCAGTCTATTGTAAGAGTGATCCCTTAAAACATTAAAAACGTGCTGACTTTTTGAGTATATTTTATGATAACCAGTTGATCTACTTGTAGTACAAACTAATTTCTTAAAATTTACTGAAACATAATATTATAATGAGAAACACATTTATTAAAACGTAAAAGTATAAACCAAATTTCCGTATTAAATTTGTCTTAACACAAACTCGTGCGAATCGGCTGGACCAAACGGTTGTTAAATATACTTCAACAAACGTAAAGGCTTGCGTGAGTAGAATGTGTGACGTAAACAAACGGGAGAGAGAGAGAGAGAGAGGAACAGACAAATAAACGGACTGATAGGACGAGCTAGCAAACGTCATTACTTTTCACGCGATACCTGGGCGGACATGTGAGATGTTGAGGAAGCGTGGGTAGAGAAAGGTCAGTCACAAATACTCTATATATAGAAAGAACGTGGTTGGAATAAAACCTTTTCTTATGGTCTATTTTAATTATAATTAATTAATATGATTAGATAGGCTCGTTTCCACTAGTTAAAATTAAGAGAAAGTGGTATAATCAATGTTTACAAACGATCATTAGTTTTATAGGTTAGATATAAAGGGTGTTGGCATTGATAGTGACTTAAAATACAAATCCGATTTTTTAAATAAAATTTTCAGCTTTTCTATTCATAGCTCATCAGGTTTTGTACAAATATTCTTTGTTCAAATTATTATGGAACCCCCGATTTTTTTTATGGTTCTATTTATTTATATTTATTTAAAAAAAAACTATTTTTATTTAAATGGGATAAAGTGGCCAGAATTGCTGGCTTCTGACTTAAAGGTCCTGTGTTCAATTTCTAGCTGGTGCATGGTATTTTTCTCAAAAGGGGACTAATTTGTATGGTCAGAAGAGTTTGGGTAGTTTGGCTTAAGATTCATTGGCTCCACACCATCATATTCACTACCATGATTTCCTCATCTCATCGGGGTATGGAAAGAGCCTCCACAAAAAGGATGTACGATTATTACACTCTGGTACATCTTGAGCAACCGTGCGTTAGTTTCCGCAAAGCTACGGAGATCTAAAGCCCAGAGATAGCATTATTATTATTGCTATTATTATTGTCTTATTGTTACTGCTTCTTAAATACGTATGCTTTTATTACTACCAAGCTGTTTATTTATTATTTTTATCATTTATCATTAATAAGGCTGGGATTTATATCTAGTTATATATTTAAAAAAAGTTTATCAAATTTATGCCCATGAATATATCTACATGAATTATATGATTTTCATTGCTTTGATCTAATTTTTTAAACAAATATTTTTTAATATATTTGTATTTTTAGTTAATAAATACATATTAATTTGTTATGGATTATAAAAACATATTTTGTTAATCTTAGTACAAAATAAATACAAAATCTAACCTTTTGACAACATATAACATGTGTTTTAAGAAAAATTTTGTCTACTTTCTATCCTATTCTTAATCTTAGTAGATAGGTTTAATTTACTTTACTTCAAGGAACCACAATAAATTAAGCTGGCTTAGCCTTCCGGATCATTAGTTAACCAAGCTGGTGGTTTGTTGCTTATTGGAGAAGTGGATGGATGTGGTCAATGGGAAGAGAGGTTTTTCTTCTCAAATACACAGTAAGCTGCTTGGACATTATTTTCACAAACTTATTGTGTGGTGCTAATTGAACCATATAGTAAATAATAATTTATTCAGGTGACCTGGCGGTCTAGGGGTAAGGTTTCAGACTTCTGTGCTGGCGACCGGGGTTCAATCCTCGGTACCGGCACAGATTTATCTGATTACCAAACCCCCCCTTCACCTCTGACAAGGCATCTTGTGAATGTGGGAATTCCAGGCCTTCCACCGTGGTTCGGATTCCACGTTAAACTGTAGGTCCTTCATTTCATCTCACAATCACCCTACCATTACACATTAGCGTAAATGCATATAGCCCGAACGGGTAGCAAGACACGGTGCTAATAATAATAATAATAATAATAATAATAATAATAATAATAATAATAATAATAATAATAATAATTTATTCGCAACAATAAGTCAGTAACAAGATAGCAGTTGTGAAGTTAAGATGCGTCCAAAAACTTCAAAGTATGTTACTTTAAATGTATACGTGCGAGAATATGATGGTGTGTTTAAGACAGACGGTGTTATTTTATTCTGTAATATTTGTGAAAAATAAAACGTCACTGTCAACACGAGATTCTCAAGTCACTCAACATATAGCGACAGCCAAGCATGTGAAGAATGTATCGTTGAAAAAAAAACCAATTATCAAAACAGCAACTTTTGAACATTCTAGAGTCGGAACCTGTAGGATCACCTTGCTCAGTATGTTTCAAAAACATTTGCTATGCTTTTGTAGTAGCAGATATTCCACTTAATAAATTACAAAATCCTGCGTTAAAAGGAACCTTGGAAAAATATACAAAACTAAGCATTCCTGATGAGTCAATTGTCAGGAAAAACTACCTACCGAAAGTGGTATACTGAGACAATATTAAAAATTCTGAAATAAATTGGTGACAATTCTGTATGGATATGCATTGATGAGACAACAGATTCAACAGGCCGTCAAATTGCTAATGTTATTGCTGGTACTTTGAAGAGTGAGCCATTGCCTTCATTTCCGCTAACTACTGGGTGTCTGGAAAATCTAATAATTCAACAATCACGAAAACATCGTTAATGATTCAATGCTACTTTGGCTCGATTGAATAGAATATGAACGTATTGATCTATTTCCCTCCGATGCAGCATCCTACATGATAAAGGTGGGAAAAGATTAAAAATACTGTACAGAAAGATGGTTCATTTAAAATATTTGGCATATGGCGTGCATCATGTTACAGAAATGTTGCGATCATTATATCTTGAAGTGAATCGAGTAATTTCAAATGTGAAGGTTTTTTTGAAGGCACCGAACCGAGTGGCGTTATTTAAACAAGAAGCACTTGGTTTACCACTACCACCACATCCTATTTTAATTAGTTGGGAAATTTGGATAAATGCTGCAGCATATTATGCATACAGTTTCAAACAAATTAAAGAAATTATCACAATCCTCGACGAGGAAGACGCTGATTTACTATTTGAGGTAAATCAAACAATGTTACAGAGAAGTGTTCATAATGACTTAATTTACATTAAATCTACCATTTAGTGCCTGAGCGAAACCATTAAAAGACGAGAAAAAAATGTGCCCTTATATATATTGAAAACATTGAGTATCTTTGGTTAATATTAGAAGACTCTCCTGGTGAACGTGCAAAGGATGCATTAAATAAGTAAAACTTGATTCTCTGTAAACATCCTGGCTACAATACATTAAAACAGTTCAGTAAAATTCTGATTAGAGCCCAACGAAGAAAAATTTTCACTGTCAGATATTGCTAGTTTTAAATATGCTCCTGTAACCTCGTGTGATATGGAGCATAGTTGGCCTCACTTTAATAATGTTTCGGCAGATAATCTTTTAAATTTAAAATACTTAAGATGTGGGTTGTTAATTTTTGTCCTTTGTAAAGGTGGAATTTAATATCAAATTATGCCAGCAATCATTAAGAAAGGTATTTTCATATGAATTATATTTTTGTATGATTTATATTGTTTTGTATATAGTTAAATTACTTTAAAAAAAATTATTAACACATATTTTAATCAAATATTTTGGCTTATTTAAGCATATATAAAATACACATTTCTTTGATTTTAAGCAAATATAAATCCGAGCACTAATCATTAATATGTCCAAATTTTGCAATTATTCACCAATATGTATACTTATTTAGCTATTATTGTTTATTTTATTTTGTTATGTACTTATAAGGTACCTCTTTACTTTTAAATTCTGGCCTATCATTTATCTAACAACTGCTGGCCAGCACTATAGTAAAGGAAATTGGAAATTGAAATTAATGGTTTAAATGGTATGGTGTACAAATAGAAAAATTACAGAAAAAACTAGTATATACCAAACAAATCAATGATGGAAAGTAAAATATATAGTTTCATTTGCATTGTTTCTTTTTATTTATATATTACCCTCTGGTCACAAATTGGTCGCTAGAGTAACTGCTCATAACACATTATTTTACAACTATTCTTTGATTGAAGAAATTAAGTCATTAGACTGGAATAACTTTATTTAAATTAAAATGTTATCGTTAAGTCACATTTAAATAAACAAAATTGACCATAATTTGTATTTAAAATGAAAAGTAGTCGATTTTATGAAATATTTTATTTGGTGTTTTGTTTCGTGCATGTATTATAAAGTTAATAAAGATACAATTAACTTCTCTATTACCCGCTTTAGTAGCCGTATGGTCTAAGACGTCACTCTCACAATAGATTAGACCACCGATGACGGAGGTATCAGGTCTTGAATCCCGGTCAGGTGTATTAAGGTTGTGCTTGTCTAAACAGTTTTTCACTTTCCCTCCATAAAAATGCGGATCCATCTTCTATAAACTAAACCTTTCTAATCCCTAACACATTAGCGTAGTTATAGTATAATTTTGGTAGATAGAACAGTAGAATTTGGTTACTAAAGTTACTAAAACACTTTTAATACATTCATACTTCAAGTCATGTGGTCTGTAGCTGTCAATTTTGATATAGATTATCAATAATTATAGAATAACACAGATAATATAGTACAATGTTATCATTATTGCCGCAAAAAATTACGTTTGAATTTTCTCTACTGCTCCTACAACCAAAACGGGGTTGATACATATGCGTGTAGCCCCAACGGGGCATTGTGTCAAATATGGAACTTATTTGAAACCATTTCTGATAATTAAGAAAAATACGCTTACAAAACTTTAACACAAAGTGTAGCATTCGCTTTATAATACCTTGTTTTATTATGAACAGCACCTTATTCTGATAAATACATAGACAATAGAATGTTGACGCTTTGACGGCTGATTAAAACTATACTTTGATGGCTGCTCTAAAACTGATAACTTAACACCTATCTCGAAACTAAATCCATCGTTTTGTGAAGTAGAAAACACAGCAAGTCTAGTAATATATTATTACTTTTATTTGTCTTCATTTTTATGTTTTGTTTATTTTTACTCTTTATATTCCTTTATGTCACCTCCCTCCCACTTCGGTCCTTCTCTCAATCTACTGCATCTTTTGTTTATTTCTATTTATATCTTCATCTTTATTACAAACATACAATTACCTGCCCCCCTTCCCCACTTTACGAAACAAAAGGAGTAATTTTAGTTTCCAGGAACACTTCTCATCTCCTCTGAATGACCTCATCCAAAGAGTAAGTAAACTGTAGACTAGAGTCTGTGTGTTGGTTGAACCGTGAAGTGTGCGGCTTGGTTTTATTCGGAGGCGATGCATGGAAGAACATATGACACATTTTATTTTTATCTATTGATGTTTTATGAGGCACTTGACGGGAGCTTACGTTTATTTTTACTTTATCATACTTACCAAGAATAGATACAGAATTGCATTATTGTAAAAATAAATTTTTTGTTTTGTAATTTTAAAGAAAGTTTACTTTTTATATTATACGCACACGATTAATAAAAATTAGTTTTTGGATTGTCATTTATGTATATGTATGTTTGTTTGTATGTTAACATAACATTTTATGCATGAAAAATTAAGCACGAGAGTGCGTACGTTTTAGATATACGTACAGATACATACTTAAACATACAATTAAATATACAATTATAAACAAACATACGCAACTACTTATACAAAATAAACGTATTAATGAAAGTGAGTGTGTATTTTTGTATGTTTTATGTATGTATGTATATATGTATGTATGTATGTAGCTATATATTTATTAATATATATGTTTGTTGTATCTATGTGGTAAACATTTATCTGTGTAAATGCATAAATACGCATATTTGGATATGTATGCATTAATGTTTATACAAACTTATGTATATGTTTTGCCTTTTCATTTATGTGTTTTTTTATGTATGCATGAATGTACGTTATGTATGAATTTTGTACATATATGGACAATGTAAACTATTGGGCTTTTTTAGTTTTATTATTCCAGAAAGTAAATAGCTTCATGATATTAGTGCATGTTACATGTAAAACCAAAATAGACAACTTGAAATAGTTTGACAAAATAGCTATATATTATTATTATTATTATTATTAGCACCGCGTCTTACTACCCGTTCGGGTTGTACGCACTTACGCTAATGTGTAATGGTAGGGNGGTTGTACGCACTTACGCTAATGTGTAATGGTAGGGTGATTGTGAGATGAAATGGAGGACCTACAGTTTAACGTGGAATCCGAACCACGGTGGAGGCCTGGCATTCCCCACATTCACAAGATGTCTTGTCAGAGGGGAAGGGGTTTGGTAATCAGATAAATCTGTACCGGGACTGAGGATTGAACCCCGGCCGCCAGCACAGTAGTCTGACACCTTACCCCTAGACCGCCAGGTCACCAACAGCTATATAAACGCCGTGAGTTATAATGTATATGCAATTTGCCATGTATATATATGTATGTATATATATATATATATATATATTACATACAGTGTTTTATTCTTTGCAGGGGAACTCATTTACATGTAATAGACAGAAAGGACTACTAAAATAGCGGGATGGTAAAATTATTAAATAATTCGTATTCCTGATTATGTAATTTAATATATTTTATACTTACAACAACCTTATTTTAAACAAACATATTCTAGGATCGAACCATGTATTTTATACTTGTGACTACCTAATTGCTGTATATGACCACTCGGCCACGACTCCCACGAGTGTATGAAACTACAATTCTTTGAAAAATAAACCTTTTGAAAATTAAATTCAGTTTCTTGGTGCTCTCTTTTTGATAACACAGCCAGACGATGATATTAGTTTGCCTGACGGATGAAAGAGGTTTTTGTGCTGACTTCTTAAATTTATTATGCATCCTAGAATAGCCATCTAGAGTACCTCAATCCCTTTCAATAAAGTAAAGGAAGAATTTATTAGCTAGCGAAAAATTATTTTTCTCTTAGTTCGTTATTATTTATTAACAAGGGACTTCGAATTGACAAAAAAATACTGTTCATTTCAATGTGAAGCCCGTTCGCTTTTAACAATAGCTTTGAAATGCTCGAAGCTTTTACTTCTAAAAAAAAATTATTATTTTTTTCATAGGGAAACTTTTTATTCGTGTATTTGACGAAAAACAGCTCATAAAACTTTACTATAACACAAAATATTAATTGAAAATGTACCACAATTTGGAAATAGAATACGGGAAATGAAAGTACTTAACATTAAAAATATATGTTTTAGAAAATATATAATTTTATATAAATCGTATAAAGCGTGATAGTGGCTACATAAATATAAATACCTATACAATATAATAACAAAATTAGTTATGTATAGCTAATTACACACACACACACACACACACACACACACACACACACACACACACATATATATATATATATATATATATATATATATACGTAAAACTACTTTTAATAAATTATTAACTCTAAAAATATATTTATTAGTTAAAATACTTTTTAAAATTTAAAACTCTAAAAAGTTATAAATAGCATTATTTTATATTTCTCACTTTTATGTGACATTGATTTTACGTTGGGATCAATAAAAATGATTCATTTAGAATTATTAGTTACAAAACATTTTGCATACAACTACTTAAATTACAGATCAGATAGGAGTTTATACGCAGTGAAGAAAATAAAAATACATCTCATACATCTCAGACATCGCATCCAATAACTTGTTAAAGTATAAATAAATTGTTTATATTAACAGTATAGGTCTATTTAAGCACTATAACACTCCATATTTACTTTTATTCTAGATTTTTTCTCAAAATATTCATATAGTTAACAGATATTCTAATAATCATACTAAATCAATGAGTGCACCTAGTAATTATTATTGAAAAACTTATAATGAAGTGTACAGGAAAATAATTTGTAGATTTCGATTTTAATCCTAATTTATTTATTACGGTCATCTGTTAGACAATCACGATACCTTTATAATGCATCTGAGATTATAGTTAAAAGAGGTCTCTGTCTTATTTAAATTAATAAAAAAATATTTTCTAAGATCCTTATGAGGATTGGGATATAAAAGTTGCCCTGAAAAAAACGTATGTATAGGTACTTCCCCTTTATCCCCTGTATCCTTAATATGTAATGGGAGCATCCTAAATGGTTAGAAAATCTGTTAAAACCTTTGTTTACTTAGGGGCGGGATATCAATGGGCTTAAACCCAGGCCCCGATAAAAGATGAGTAAATTTGTCTGAATAAAACGGTACCTCAATTTTTGTATGTACTGTACGATCACTTAAAGATTATTAATTTATATCCTTGTGGAATAAAGAGCAAATTTAATTTTTCAAATGACCTGATATGATTTTTTTTGTTGAAAACCTATAATATATTACGTGTGTAGATTATCAGTGATGGTTTCATCTATGAATAACTATACTTTGACTGTCAGTTGGATAGATATTTGGAGCAGCTTTAAGAAAATGTATTTTTTTTTGTTATCAACATTGATAACATTTTGACATTATTAGCGCTATTTTATGGATATTGATAATATCCATAAGAAATGACAGTTGAATAGCACATGACTTGATGTGTGAATACATGAAAATATATTATTTTTATTGAAGTGTTAGATACAGTCATTCGTCAAACAAAATTGTGATGTTATTAAGGGATATATTTAAATTACGCAAGTTTTCTTTTCATGACTTTTAACCACCCGCCACCCCCTTTTCCACGTAAGGGTTCATAGGATTTACCGTCAACTCCCCCCTCCGCTTCTCTCATAAGTTTATTTTTATGATTTGTTAAATTATATTATTTTAATCGTTTAGCTATTTTTATACACACAAGGATTGGTAATAAAGCAAATGATATAAACATTTAGAATACTTTTATTTGCAGTACGTAAATGAAACATAAGTGAAATTTTAATATTAAAATAGTTTATGGAAAAAAATTTATCATAGTAAACATTGATAATAAATAGGTTATTTGGATTCAGAACCACCCTCCCCTCTATCTTAAGAAATTCTAAGAAAATACTGAAACCACCTCTTGCACCCAAAACTCCTACGTAATTTAAAGACGTCTCGTTAGTGAGATATAGTCGTCGAAAGGCAAAGTCGACTGGAACACAATGTATATTCACCACACAGAGAAACTTTGGAAGGAAGGGACTAATAACACCAACCATGCTGCAGCAGCCTTATGATAACAAGACGTGTTCAAAAGAACCAACGTTCTAAGTGAGTGCTAGCTAGCCCCGTTAATGAAATGCACGTCGTACGGGTCGTACGGCTGACACTATGGCGGGCGTCACGTTAATACGATGCCGCAAGGCGTCTGCAGTTATTCGATCTTCTTAGCTCGGAATACCTCGTGTTTCACATAACATCATAATAATTAGTCCTAGGAGCGCATGTTAATTTGTCTTTTTCATGGGGGTAGGTACAAGTAGCCCAAGATAGATGAACCAGTTGTAATATATATCACAGTATCCAACAAGCTTAGGTAGGTGCAATCTCAACCTTTGATAATTAATCTTACCACACATATATAATTTTAATAATCTTTAATTTCACAGCGACTAATATCTATTGGCAACGCTCATGAAAATACATGATCATTGATTTTACCGTTTTCATACTCATCTTTCTATTTATTATTGGCACCGCGTCTTACTACCCGTTCGGATTATACGCACTTACACTGATGTGTAATGGTAGGGTGATTGTGAAATGAAATGGAGGACTTACAGTTTAACGTGGGATCCGAACCATGGTGGAGACCTGGCATTCCACACACTCACAAGTTGTGATTAATACACGTCTTGTCAGAGGTGAAGGAAGGGTTTGGCAATCAGCTAAATCTGTTCCGAGACCGAGGATGGATCCCTGGAACCCTTGCACAGAAGACTGGCACCTTAACTCTTTTTATCCATCTATATCCTACAGTTGTGCAATAACTTACGTGAAGCATCCTGTAGGATTAAGCCACTCGTGAGCTTACGATGTTATCTTCAAAGTTGCTAACTTTTGGAATATATTTTTTTAAAGTAATTATAGCGAAGTCTTTATCCCAATACTCTACAGAATATGGTTTTAATGGTGGTTTAAGCTAGTTACAGCATACATTTTATCATTTATTTCCCTCCCTTAGTACTAGTATTGTGGTAGTCATGTTCGAATGGTTAACGCAGCCTACAGAAAATAGTGTCCTTCACTTTTATGGGACTAGTAGTTGATCACACTTATGATATAAGATTAAAGGGAAGAAATAGCCCCTATACATTTTATACTCTCTTAAGATTTTTACTTTACCTTGAATACTCGAAGAGAAAAGTGTTAGATCGTAAAAAAAGAAAAAAAACTTGAGACATTAATAAATAATGAAGTTTCATGTCCCTCTGAAACGGAAAATTTGTTTTAGTTACGCCATTTGTTTGTCTATCTGTCTATGCATATCTCGGATTAGAACCTAAACAATTTTACTGATCGAACTAATTTTGGTCACGAGGGCTTTCATAAGACGCCCCTGAGCAGTTTTTTGAATTAAATATCTCACTCTAAAATTAAAGGTAGTTTACTGAAGGGTAAGAAAGATAAAATCTGGTTTCTCAAAATTCTTTCAAAATATTTTTAATAAATTTTGTACCTAAGCATTTCAAATGAAATGGCAATTCTCATTTTCCCATGAAAATTACTTTAAGCGCATGCTAAAGAAGTGGAAACTTCCAATTTAGTTCATATTTTCACAACTATTTGAGATCAAAAATAACGTATCATTGTAGAGATGTAGTACTATTGAAAATTAAGTATTTTAATTTGGAATACATTTTTATAAAACCAATAATTTTTGAGCTATAAGCAAACATATATATGTTTAATGGAGTACTTTTAAACAATAGGTGACCTGGTGGTCTAGGGGTAAGGTGTCAGACTTCTATGCTGGCGGCCGGGGTTCAATCCTCGGTCCCGGCATAGATTTATCTGACTACCAAACATTTCCTTCACCTCTGACAAGACATCTTGCGAATGTGGGGAATGCCAGGCCTCCACCGTGGTTCGGATTCCACGTTAAACTGTAGGTCCTTCATTTCATCTCACAATTACCCTACCATTACACATGAGCGTAAGTTCGTATAACCCGAACGGGTAGTAAGACGCTGTGATAATAATAATAATAATAATAATAATAATTTAAACAATAAATTAATTGTTATGTTCTTTGTTGGACATAAATTATCTTCTTTTATCAATGTTTTTTAACATTGTATACTATCACATTTGTGGTTTTTGTTTGGAGAGTTTGTGCAACAGTGTATATTATTTAGTTTCACAACTATTATAAGTTTTTATCAAATGTCTCTATTTAAGATCATATAGAGAAAAAGTCTTTGCTGTTTACCATACCATTTATTTTATTTTCTATTTGAATCGCAGAACAAGGCACATATATCTAAAAAAAATATATTTTATTCCCTCGGAGAACTTCCTATTGTGCACCATGTCACAACACATATTACATCATTAGAATAGGGATGAAGACGATATAATTTATAGGAAATATACCAGCATTTTCGTGGAGGGATACGAGGAAACGATTTAAGAAAAAACACCTCAAGTACATTCGAAATGTATAATGAACCCTGAACTACCAGATTGACAATCTTGTATATCACGAGAGTGACATCTTAGACCGTGTGAACACCTACGTGGGTATTTCGTAACTAACTGTGAAATACCCGCTTTTGTGGTCACATGGCCAAAGCCGTCACACTCTCAATAGACTTGCTTGTCGGTGACAGGGAAGAGTGGGGTTAAAGTCCCGGTTGGATGTGCTGAGAACAGTATTTTCTAAATATTTTCCCACTATTCCCCAATACAAATGTGAGCACATATTCTCTAAATTCAACCTGCCTCAATAATCTCCTATAAGAGTAAATATGTGTGTAGTCCGAGCGGGTAGTAAGCAGCACAATAACAACAAAAATTATAATATTTCATGTACCTGCTTTGGTGGTCATATGGTATAAGGCGTCACTCTCGCGGTAGGCTTGACTGCCGATGAAGGGGGGGGGGATCTAGGTTGGAATCTCGGCCGGGTGTGCTGAAGTCTTTTCTTCTAAAATGGTTTTCCGAACTCCCTCTACGAAAATGATGGTACACGTCCTCTAAATATAACATTCCTAATCCCTCCATACATTAGAGTAATTAGAACATAAGTGATGCTATAACCCAAATGCGGTGCTAGTTTGTTTTATATATATATGTATATATGCATGTATGTGTGTATAGATAAATATATGTGTATATATGTATGTATGTATGTGTGTATAAATATGTATATATATATGTATGTATGTGTGTATAAATATATATATATGTATGTGTGTATAAATATATATGTATGTATGTGTGTATAAATATATATATGTATGTATGTGTGTATAAATATATATGTATGTATGTGTGTATAAATATATATATATGTATGTGTGTATAAATATATTATATATGTATGTGTGTATAAATATATATATGTATGTATGTGTGTATAAATATATATGTATGTATGTGTGTATAAATATATATATATATATATGTATGTGTGTATAAATATATATATGTATGTGTGTATAAATATATATATATGTATGTATGTGTGTATAAATATATATATATGTATGTATGTGTGTATAAATATATATGTATGTATGTGTGTATAAATATATATATATATGTATGTGTGTATAATTATATATATATGTATGTGTGTATAATTATATATATATGTATATATATGTATGTGTGTATAAATATATATATGTATGTATGTGTGTATAAATATATATGTATGTATGTGTGTATAAATATATATATATGGATGTGTGTATAATTATATATATATGTATGTGTGTATAAATATATATGTATGTATGTGTGTATAAATATATAAGTATGTATGTGTGTATAAATATATATATATGTATGTGTGTATAATTATATATATATATGTATGTGTGTATAAATATATATATATATGTATGTTGTGTATAAATATATATATATATGTATGTGTGTATAATTATATATATATGTATGTGTGTATAATTATATATATATGTATGTGTGTATGTATATATATATATATATGTATGTATATATTTCATGTGCGGTGTTTGAGTAAGGTCTTATCGATAAGTTCATAATGCCATTTGTGGGAGAATACGAAACTCCGTGTAACGGTAGTTCCATCTAACCTGTCACTTTACCTCCAACAACAACATAATATTTTTATCGCAAATGTGACCACCCGTTCATCCTACCCCCCTGCCCCCCCATCCCACCGCCACACCTATGCAGGTAGGCGGTAAACCAGCAGACAGGATGTTTGTGTGTGTGTGTGAGGCCTTCAACCCCAACGCTGGTATGCTATGGATGGAAATGGGGGGAGGGAGGGTAGGAAAGAGTGGAGGGTGACTAGTTGAGAGCGAGGGTTGGGGGTGAAGGGTGAATATGTGTATGAAGGAAAATGAACTTTGATAATTACCCTCACCGCAGCACAGTATATACATCTCTACCCCACTACTTCCTCGCACTGTCCTTCTCTCTCTCTCTTTGTACGTCTCTCTTCATATATTTTTTTATATATAACACACTTGATTCTTATTAATTATTGCAGCGTTTTTCAACCGGTGTGCCGGGGCATATTGGTATGCTATAAAGGGTCTGTGGTATCATAAAAAAGAAACAGTAAAAATATTAAGGAATAAAAATATATATTTTTAAATCCATGTTAAACTATTTTTTAAATAGAACTATTAATATAATTTTAGATATTTAACTTTTAAACACAATCTTAATAGCCGTTATTTTAATCATAAAATTCCTCCTCTTTAATCAACTTTTTTCTTAGCGCCTGTTTAGGCTATACGCTTATGCGCTAATTACGCTATTGGTTTTATGGATTGATAAGGTTATATTTAGAAGAAGTGTACCCACATTTGTATCCGGAAAAAGTGAGAAACGATTTTGGATAAACCACCCTCAATACACCTGACCGAGATTCTAACCTCAATCTCCACGCCATCAGTGGTCTAGTCTAGTGTAAGAATGGTGCCTTAGACCATGCGGCCACCGAAGCGTGTCTTAATAAAATAATGGTGGCCCTTGGTAATCTCAGCGCTTTGTTTAGTGTTCTGTGAATTGAAAAAGGTTGAAAATCTCTGCACTATTGCAATTGTATTATTATTATTAGCACCGCGTCTTACTACCCGTTCGGGTTATACGCACTTACGCTGATGTGTAGTGGTAGGGTGATTGTGAGATGAAATGGAGGACCTACAGTTTAACGTGGAATCCGAACCACGGTGGAGGCCTGGCACTCCTCACATTCACAAGATGTCTTGTCAGAGGTGAAGGAAGGGTTTGGTAATCAGATAAATCTGTGCCGGGACCGAGGATTGAGCCCCGGCTGCCAGCACAGAAGTCTGACACCTTACCCCTAAACCACCAGGTCACCTGCAATTTTATTGAATGAAGGTTTGATGATAAAGGGTGTGGGTAAGGGAGCAGAATTTAATGTTTGAGTGTTGTTTTAAGAACCTCTTTGTAACAGGGTTTCTATGTTTTATGTGAAAGTCTCACGAATTTTACACCATTAATTTGTGTCTGGTAGTCATGGCAACTGTGGAACAAAACCGTCGTCAAACTAATGAATGTATTAGTAAATTTATATTTTGAAATTCATTACCAACATTAGTTGTCTGTGGCTGAATGGTATAAGGCATCCTTGACGTATTTAGACCAGCCTACTGATGACGGAAAGAGTTGAGTTTGAATCTCGGTCAAGTCTACAGTAGGTGATTTTTTTCAAAATGATTTTATACTCTATTTCTACGCAAACGTGTGTAGATTACCTCTAAATGCTTCGCTTTTCACCCCTAACCGAAAAATGTATCATTGGTGAAATGAGAGCTTTGTTATGATCAGTAGGTTCAAAATGTGAACACTAAATATTAAAATAAATTAAAATAAAACTGAAATAGACAACAGTTTTTAAGGAAATCAAAAACTTTTTTAAATTAAAATATATTTTAAATGTTTATTCAAATAAATCGCTTTCTGAAATTATTTTATTTGTTATAAAACATTTAATTTGTGAAATAATACTGTATTATTGATCATGATTAATGCATTTCAATTAAGGATGAATTAAGAAACTTTAATTGTGATTGTGAATGCTATTTTATTTCAATTCTCTTCCCTTTCTTCTATGGAGTTGACTGGAAGTTTAATCTGCCAGTGTTTTAAATAGTTTCAATTCCATACATTAGACTGATGGAGAATTTGTAAGTAAAGTCATTGAATATATAAACAAAGAAATAGTTTTACAGAATGTAAATAGGTATTAATCTATTAATCTGTGATAGATCTCAAAATTAAGCTATCGGTTACAAATTACAACGCAATCAATGTGTGTCTTTGAGATAACTGGAATGTGTCTATCAGGTGGAGAAGTTTGGTGGCTTTACTTGGTCTTGAACAAAGGACCCTTTTGTTTGCTTTGTTTTGGAATGACCTAGTCTCTCCTCTATGAGAACAGAGTGATTCTGTGCACTTAGTGCCCCCACATCCACCCTCCATGTCCTCCTTTTATGCAAACACGTACAGAGCCGCCACAATCACATGTGAGTAGAGACTAGCATATATGTACTAGGTAATATAATTACATGAAGGGCAAATTGGAAAGCCATTCATTGTGAAACGAAGTTTTACTATTAGTAAAGTCACATGTGAGGGCCTAGGGAACAAACATATTCCACTAATGTAATGTTTAGTGCCCAATATTTTTATCGCTACACTTCAATATGTTGACATTATCTTGCTATCGAATTTGCTATGAAACCTAGTAAAATTCAAAATTTTCTTTGGATAGTAATTGCTAGTTTAACAGTATTAAATTTTATTATTAGATTAACCTCTGCTAAAGTGAAATCTCTCATTTGAGTGTTAACAGACAATAACTATTGTGACATAGTGTCTGAAAATAAGACATGCAATATGTCTCGTCTCACTGATGTTAAAGGCAATATATCTTGTGCCATAGTGTTCACATTATATGTCATGTCAGTCGTGTTTCATCGATTACGATACCCAATTGTATGTTATGAAGTAAACTTAGGGAAAAACAGGAATAAATTAAATCATAAGTCTTAATTTTACGACATGCCATGGTTATGACCGAACCTTAATGAACGGTTTGTTGCAATGCATGAAATATATACATGAATATAAAATAAGATACAACCGTCTGTTTTTTTTTAATGATATGCGCAAACATATTTTTATAAGGTGCATTGGATAGGAATAGCCCATCGATCACTGGCGGTCAATATCTTATTTATTTGAGCAGGTGTTACGGACATTTTTGGTGCCATATAGTGTCAATCCCTAAGCTCCCTAAACCCTGGATGAGATAATTGGTTGAACCCATTCATTTTTATAGAAATACTATGCAAACTTCCAGTAGTTGTCGCGTGCATCTTACACTCATGTTATATAAGTTCGTACTACTACTTATTGGGCTTAACTTAATGTCAAATACCTATAAAACATAAACCAAAAACTGAAGCCGAAACAATTAGATGATAAGTAACTTGAAAATTAACACTTTAATTGAAAAGTAAATATTCACTAGCTAAATATAGACAAACTACATAATACACTCTTTCACTTTTGAAGATAATGACACTCTGATGAGCTCCGCTGGACTTGAAGCAAACTTCAGCACGTTGTCCATCCCTTTCCTCGGTATGAATCGTCTAATTGTTTCCGTTTTACTTTGTATAATAATGTAAAAAATGTAAAAGTTATATTTTGTTACGAAGCTTTGTACTTTAAGTCTGGGTGTAGGGGAACGCAAGGCAAGGTAGCAGTTTTTATAGAAAAAAACCTATTTTGGCTAAAACCAAATGCTGTTTTAAAGAATGGCGCACTCAACGCCTGCACAGACCAGTGCAGAACGGAACTGCAACCCGCACGACTCCACACACCTGTCCGGCTCCGGCGCGGATCACCACTCACATGCCACATTTTCTGTTGGTTGGTTGGTTGGTTGGTTGGGTGAAAATATTTAGCGCACTCTTTTTTTTAGTTTAGTTTCATGTCTGCTTTGAACATGGAGGAACTGTGTAGCTCTGAAGAGGACTTTCACTTTATTGGATCGCTGTTGTGAGAGGAAGAGGAGGCAGAAGAAATGGCCAGGAAAAAGATAACAAAGTTATGGGTGCATCCTATCTTGTTACAATACAATAGACTTGTTGACAGGTCATCTCACTATGAACCCAAAGGAGGTAAACCCGAGACCCAGCGTAGCTACTCGAACCAAGACAAAGTATGAAACCGTTGCTGGTCCGTGCTGGTTGCCAGAGCACACTGTACCGGACCAGCACGACCAGCATCAGAAATTGCCGGTCAGGATTGTACCCCGACCAACAAGACCTGCATTGACGGTCGCTGCTGGTGCTGGTTGAGTGTGCGATACTGTATTTAAGGTGCGGCAGAAGAGAGTGTAAGTATTTTTCAGTTTTTATAAAATATAAATTTGTTGGCAAAAATTAATCAAATATTTCTTCAGTAACAACATAGAGTTTAGTTTTCTGCACATTCTAATATCAACATATATTGAATATCTGTCAAGGGTGTCCTGGAATATTGTCAAAACATTTTAAATAAAGAGAAAATGTTTTGACAACATTCCAGGACACCCTTGATAGATATTCAAGAACTGTTGATATTATCATGTGCAGAAAACTAAACTTTACATTGCTACTGGATAAATATTTGATTTATTTTGGCCAAACAAATGTAATACTATAAAAAGTGTAAAATTACTCGTGCGCTCTTCTGCCATGGGTATCTTCACGAGCGCATTTTGCTGATCCGCGCAGGCGTAGTGTGCGTTATCCTTTAGTAGATAAATTTAGTTTCGATTTCTACACATAGCAACCTCAACAGTACTTGAATATTTGTCACAGGAATTGCGTAATTTGAACAAGAATTTTTTTTCTTTTGGATACAATCTAGCCCACGATAAATATTCAACAAACTGTTTTGATTAATATACGAAGAAACTGTAAACCAAACATAACTAATGAAGATATATATGTATATATTTAATTTGGGCAAAAACACATTATATCTGTTGTTATAAAAATTGTAAAAATAATGTTTTTTTTAGCATCATGTTATACTACCCGTATGGGTATGTATTTGAAAAAAATAAATTAACACCAAAACTCATACCGTATTTAGATAGCTGAAATGACTATTTTTAAAGATTATTAAAGAGTATTATATCGTTTTTGAGCTTATAATACTTACCAAAACATATTTAAACATCTTTTTATCATTTTTTGAACAAAACGTAAACAATATTTTCACGAACTTAACAACCTTTGATTTTCTAATTATGCTCAATATTATTTATTTAAATGCGAGTTAATGATAACAATATATAAATAAAAAATAAACTTTTTCCCAGTTTAGGCATCTCACTTTAGATGTGCTATGAGCAGCATCTAAGGAAAAATATTCATCCAAATAGAAAATTGCGATATGTTCGGACCAACAAATAAAGATTGAGTTATGTTTTAGACAAAGAGATACATTTTATTTACAACCATGCAGCAAATAACGATTTCCATGGTGACTAAATTACATATTAAAAACAGAAAATTCTCTGTGAAAATCGGGTTTTCCTAGAAAACTACTATATTTCCCAACATCCTGGATTCCTAACCGTTAAAATGAGTGGTCGTTTGTCAAAATCTGTCCATTCATTTCCTCGTAATTTCTATTACCAGAAAAGGACTTATTAAATTATATATAAGGATATAGAGATTCATTACTAGTGGTGATTGGAGAGAGGTTTACCCACCCCAGTCTTATACCATGCCACCACCGAAGCGGTTAGTGATGAACTTAACCCATGTTATATTCCCAAAGTAACTTTCCTAGTTCCAGATTGGAGATGACCGGTTCTTGCTCAGAAGTTGCCCATTCTCCGGTTTAACATATGCCGCAAGCTGGTGGTACACATTGTTGCGGTTTATTACATTAAGCAAGCACTCCGCACCTTGAGAGCCGGTGTGTTTACCCTAACACTCAGGTATCGACGAGATATAAAACCCACCTCCTCATTTTCCCCTATCAAACGATACCTTGGATATCATAATGATAAAATGTAAACAATAGAATTAGAGGGGCTTTCCCATAACCATAAATAAAACCTACGATGCGATGTAATTGTTGAACAAAGTACCCTTTCACGAAAATTAAAAATTCAAACCCAATTAATAATAGTAATTTTGATAGCCCTATAAAGTACACCTGTTTTGGAATAATTTGATAGTTATCTTATTTAAAAATATGAAAATATAACCTCACATTTATAATTAAACTTAAACCTTTCCATGTGATAAAAGGGTTAGAGCCTCTAATAAATCTTACATCTGTTCATGTGATAAAAGGGTTAGAGCCTCTAATAAATCTTACATCTGTTCATGTGATAAAAGGGTTAGTGCCTCTGATAAATCTTACACCTGTTCATGTGATAAAAGGGATAGAGCCTCTGATAAATCTTACACGTGTTCATGTGGTAAAAGGGTTAGAGCCTCTAATAAATCTTACATTTGTTCATGTGGTAAAAGGGTTAGAGCCTCTGATAACTCTTACACCTGTTCATAAGATAAAAGGGATAGAGCCTCTGATAAATCTTACACCTGTTCATGTGGTAAAAGGGTTAGAGCCTCTAATAAATCTTACATCTGTTCATGTGGTAAAAGGGTTAGAGCCTCTGATAACTCTTACACCTGTTAATGTGGTAAAAGGGCTAGAGCCTCTAATAAATCTTACATCTGTTCATGTGGTAAAAGGGTAGCCTCTAATAACTCTTACACCTGTTCATGTGATAAAAGGGATAGAGCCTCTGATAAATCTTACACCTGTTCATGTGGTAAAAGGGTTAGAGCCTTTAATAAATCTTACATCTGTTCATGTGATAAAAGGGTTAGAGCCTCTAATAAATCTTACATCTGTTCATGTGATAAAAGGGTTAGAGCCTCTAATAAATCTTACACCGGTTCATGTGATAATAGGGTTAGAGCCTTTTATAAATCTTACACCTGTTCATGTGATAAAAGGGTTAGAGCCTCTAATAAATCTTACATCTGTTCATGTGATAAAAGGGTTAGTGCCTCTAATTAAACTTATACCCTTTCATACGGAAAAGTGTTCGAGTATGTAAATCACTTATATACTAGCTCTAAAGCTAGTTTGTTTCATTGTTACGTTATAACGATTATACTTACAAATTTATCATCGCGTCTTACTATCTGGTCGGTCTTTTTGCAAAATATTATGTTAATCAAAAATGGATAAAGAAGATATATAAGAAGTGTACCTACATTTACATGGTAGGAGAGTTGGAAAACATTTAAGAAAAACACCCTTAGTACAGCCTGTCGGGATTCAAACCCAGACAAGATCTGTGTTTAGTCCACATGCCTACTTATACGGATATGTACTTTATCTAAGAGACAGGGATAAGGAAGATAAATTAGAGGAATATCACCTTTATTAGCGTACGTAGGAAGTTTGGCGCAATCTTGGTTAGTTTTAGCGCTGAACTACACGGGCCGTGGGGACCAGGTTGGTCATACGTTTGGCGCAGTTGTAAAAACATTCATTGATCCAACCTTGTGGGTTTGTTCACGTCTGACTCGCGTTTCTCTAGCTAGTGTCTGTTCAATCGTCTGATAGTTACTTTAAGTTAGGTTTGCAAAACTGAAAAGGAATCTCCTATTAGTTACGTTAGGTTAGGTTTGCGAAACTGAAAGGGAATCTCCTGATAGTTACGTTAGGCTAGGTTTGCAAAACTGAAAGAGAATCTCCTTATGGTTAGGTTAGGCTAGGTTTGCAAAACTAAAAGGGAATCTCCTGACATTTACGTTAGGCTAGGTTTGCAAAACTGAAAGGGAATCCCCTAATGATTAGGTTAGGCTAGGTTTGCGAAACTAAAAGGGAATCTCCTAATAGTTACGTTAGGCTAGATTCGTGAAACTGAAAGGGAATCTCCTTATGGTTAGGTTAGGTTAGGTTTGTAAAACTGAAAGGGAATCTCCTGATGGTTAGGTTATATTAGGTTGGATCTGAAAAAATGGAAGGAATTCTCTTTATAGTTAAGATTAGGTTGGATTAAATTGTCAGGCTAGGTATAAAGGAAAAAGAGTAAGATGAATGTTTTAGAATTCTAACAGATATCAAGAAAGGAAGAAGCTACAAAAGTATTATAGAAGACGCTCAGGACCGAGGAAAATGGAAGATGTCCAGTTGAAACCTATATCAGAACAGATTCACAGAAGAAGCGGAAGGTCTGTATGGATTAAAGTAATTATTATGTTTATCCTTAGTTACCACGTCCTATCTCATTGGTCGAAATGACCTCCCATTTTCTTACTAAACTGCTACAAACGTCCTGTATAGATTGATTCAAATAGGTTGCTTTTCAGTGAGAATATGCCAAAGGTTTCACGGTTTAATGCTTGGAGAGGGTATGTAATATCCACCGTGATACATTATGTATTGTTAATTCACACCCCTCCAATGCACCAAGCTGAGATTTGAACCTGGACCTTTCAGTCGATAATTTCATTATATTGTAATTCTGATACATTAAATGGTGTACCGGTCCCCGGTTGGTAAATATCTACACGTATTCTTCAAGGTTAAATTTATATGTGAGACATGTGTTGATACCACTTTATTTTAGGCACCTACTCTTACTACCCGTTCGGTTATACGCTTATGTACTAATTACGCTAATGGTTTTAGGGAATAAGAAGGTTACATTTATCGCAAGTGTATCCATGTTTGCGTGGAGGGAGTGTAGAAAAACATTCGGAAAAAATAATTCTCAGTACATCCGACTGAGATTCGAAACTCGATCTCCTCTTAATCTGCAGTCTAGTCTACAGTGAGAGAAACAATTTGATATATTTTGATTATTCGACAAACAAATTTGGATGTTAGTTACTTAACCACAATCCTTGTGAACCTACTTGTTATACGATAAATAGATTATAATTAAATGTTTTCAGCTATTTAATTAAATAATATTTATTGATTGATAACATTGCTCATTATAATTATATTAGAGTTCATGTGCAAATACATGACACACTTTTTTTTATCTCACTCATTAAATTATAGCCTGAGATTAAATTCATTTTAGGACATCAGATTCTGTTGAACGTATTTAATTAGATTACTGTTGTTTGTAATATTATTTAATTTTTATTTTATTTTTAGTTTAAAAAATGAATCAAAGATGTAAAACTTTTTAAATTGGTTTAATTAATCTGAATTAGATCTCCTACAAAAATATTTTAGAGCAATTTAATTTGCTACTTTCTAGTATACAGCTTAGGATAGTTATTGTAATTATGTTGTTAAAATATTTGTAAGAGTGATTACTTCTGAACGTAAATATATATTTTATGTTTATTAATCAAGATGATTAAAATAATGTTAAACAAAACACACACACACAAAATTTGAACCGCGATGAACACATAATACATTATACTTATTTCAAAATAGCAAAAAACTAGTTTTGATCTTATTACTATACATAATTTAAGCTTAGCAACCAATGTTGACATTCATGAAAATAATAAAATGTGTTAATGCAAATATTATGTTAGTTTAACTTTATTAAATTTAGGGACTCGGGATTTGAAACAAATACTATGAAATGCATTAAAAAAAATATATAGCGTGTCTATTATCTATATATTTTTTTACACCGTTATAAGTCTTAACAAACTCGTTATTTTAGGAACGATCTTAAAACGGTTTATAGTAAATCATTAATACTTTGTTATTCAAATAATTAGCTTATTTGTTTTATTATATAATGCATTACAATTTCATATTTTGGTGTTCTTACACTTAACTTTAAAGTAAATACATTTTAAAGAGTGAGGATTAACAATTATTTTGATTTTTTGATATTTGTATAGTGTCCAAAATTGTCACTATGCTAGAATTTGGAACCTCAATGGAGCTAAAACTCACATTAAAGAAAGACAAACAAATTATATATTATTATTATTATTATTATCACTGCGTCTTACTACACGAACGGGTTATACGCACTTACGCTAATGTGTAATGGTAGGGTGACTGTGAGATGAAATGGAGGACCTACAGTTTAACGTGGGATCCGAACCACGGTGGAAGCCTGGCATTCCACACACTCACAAGTTGTGATTAATGCACGTCTTGTCAGCGGTGAAGGAAAGGTTTTGCAATAAGATAAGTCTGTGCCGGGACTGAGGATTGAACCACGGACCCCCAGTAAAGAATTCCGACACTTTACCCCTAGACCACCAGTTCACTTATTTTTTAACACATATATATTAGGGTATCTAGGCGTGTTCCAAAGAATAAATACAATAATATTAATATTATACCAGATACATAATTTTGAGGACATAACAGTCGATGGCATAAAACTTGGCCCTAATAGAAAAAGTTTTTTTTAAACAAAGATAATACTTTATTAGATGGGGGTGTCCCGTGGTGAACAAAACAAGTTGAGTAATTTAACTGTTCCTTTCTCTTTATCCTTTGGCGTAAAAATAGAGATGATACACAATAGATCCCAAGATAATAGGGACAAAAATAAAACACATGAACTCATATGCAACGACGTCAAGGTCAGAGTAAAAACAATAAATCCCCGCGAAAGAGAGAGAGAAAGAGTAAGAAAGAGAGGAAAAACTACTAAGTGTGTGATATGAATGATGACCTTTAACAGTAGAAGAAATGATGAGTCGCAGATAAAGTATCTGGTGCATTCCCGCCCGTTAAAATGACAATGTGGTTCCCCGGCGGTTTTCTGATCTCGATATATTGGGACTATAAAACAGACAACTGGTCCACATCACAACATCACATTCATTTGAAAGTAGAATAGCTTACATTACTCGGGAGTCAAAAGTAGCGCTGAAACATAAAAAACTACATCAAGAAATAATCAAATCATTCAACAGGTGAGTTAAAATTTGTACTTGTTCTTGATCGTTAGGATAACTCTGACTAATACTGTGCTTTTGGAAGAATATTACAATTTTAATACGTAGATTTTAAATTATAATAATTAATTTATTATAATTATTATATATTTTTTCATGATTTTTCCATACAAATAGTATAAGATCTTTTTTTTCTTAACGAATTTATAAATATTTAATATAGTTTTTTCAATACTTATTTTGTACTTTATCTTAGCCTATATTTCAATTGACAAATATATTACATCACATCTCTTTGGCCACTTAATGCGAAGCATAATTGAGTGAAGTTTTGATGGATAATACAGAGAAAATGAGTAACATTTAACCGGGGGATGAATATATATATTTTCTTGAAGAAAATTATTTTTAGTCAAGTCAGTTGGTGTCGAACCCGCTTCGGTGGGCACATAGTCTAAGGCACTACTCTTGCAGTAGACTGTAATTCCGATGACATGTAGATCGAGTTTCGAGTATTTATCGGGTGTGTACTAAGGGTTATTTTACTAAATTATTTCTCCCTCTATTCAACCACAGGTAAATTCACTAACTACTATAGATTATTTATTATTCCTAATCCATTGCTGTAAATATGTGGCCAGCCCAAACGGGTAATAAAAATATATGGTGGACAGCAAAATAAATGTTGTAAAAGAGTTTTAAATCATATTCGTGTTGTGAAGTTATTGAGGTGATTTAAAATCAGGGCAAATGAAACTTAAGTTGTCAATTTAAAAAAATAAATTGAAATTTTAACTATCAACTTGTGCTTGGACTAAACGTAAATCTCATCTAGCTTGGTTTGCCAGTGATAGGGAGCCCAGGGTCGAATCTCGACTGAGTAAANTCCCTAAACTATGTCAGAGACTCCCTTCCGCAAATGCTGACAATTTTATCTAATTTATATGTTCCTAATCTTTAATCCACTATTGTAATTAAATTTGGATAATCAAGGAAGTAGTAAAACCTAGTGCGAAAAAAAAAGCTCTCGCAGTACAGACATTTTCATGTTTTAGCTAATAATCCGATGAATTCACTTAAAATCTCGGTATAAGCTTAAAAAAAAGATTTTTTATGTTTTAATCTTTCATTTTACTATGAGAATATTAATGCTTAAGTTTGTTTTCAGTGCACAATGATGAAATCAACGCTCTTGTTGGCTCTCGTCGTGGTCACAGCCATCCCTGGAGCGATGCTAGCGGTTATCCCCGCCCAACAACTGTACTACACCAAACCGACCATTTATAAAGTGGAAGATTGGTACCAAACCTTACCGCAGAGGACGGTACATCTCTGGGACGATGCCATGCTGGAGGTGAGTGATATAAGCCTAGCCTTTCGTCAATATTGAATAGATACCAAGATAGAAATATTAATAAGTTCAATAAAAAAAATATTGTTTTGGCAAAATATAAGTTTTCTCATTAATCTGATTCCACACAAATGCTATTAACAATTTGTTTAAATGTATGCCAAAAAATATATAATGGGTTCTTACCTATTTGCTTGTGTAATAAGTCTGAAGAAACAACAAAATCAGTGACTTGACGTAGAGTTTTCAGTTTAACATTTGAAACTGACCCATTACGATAGAGTTTGAGTAGGTGTCATTTTGTATTCAGTGTAACATTGCACTTGAGGTGTACTCAATAAAGCTATGAAATTTGCCCTAAGTATAAAGTTAGTTATTTCCCGAAAATTGATAAATGACACCTGGACACGGGAATAGAACCCGGGACTTTGGGTTTAGTACGTCAATGCTTTACCCACTGAGCTATCCAGGAATCGTTCCGAGGTCAGGATCATTCCTCACTTATATTTTAAGGCAAAGTCAATGAAAATACATTTTCCATGTGAGCTATATAGAGAAAATTCTATGCATGTCTGGTCGAATTGGGTTTGAGTTTGTGTTAACATATCACACATGTACTGTTTTAACAGGCTCTTCTATATTTGCAGCACTTCAAGATGTCACTAAACAATAATATGTACAAAATACATTTATTTTGGGATTTGTTTTGCTTTAGTTGGTTTTTTCTAGCTATTATTAATTTTATGTGAAAAGGCAAACGAATAGTTTCTAAAATGACCCGATCAAGTTTGTCTTTCAAGCTCTTACTATCAAATACTAGTTTGGAAATGTTTCTTCAAGTGGTACACTTTATATAACATGGCTTTCATTTAGTTGCATTTAATTATGCCCTAATGGTTATATGAAACCTTTTAAAAAAATGGTTTTAACATACATAATAATTTGTCAACATCCGTAGAATCTTAAAATAAAACAAATTCTAGATATATATGGAAAGTTTTTGTGTTTAGCCTGATGCTGCTAGAACCTTTTTCGTTTTTTCAATATTAATTATTAAATAAATTATTGCATTGAAACTCCAATGTTTTGGCTATTAGAAACTTAAATTACAATAGGATTTGTAACAACTTACGTTGTAACAACACTTACCAACTGGGACAGCCAACTGGGACAGCCAACTGGGACAGCCAACTGGGTCAACAC
>CABEEJ010006901.1:0-12639 GCA_901482245.1 Timema douglasi | reverse complement strand
ATATATATATATATATATATATATCATACACACACGCACGCATTCAAATTTGAAGAGAAAAACTTCGTATTCAAATTAGTTTTTTTAATTATTTGGAATCAGACTTTATTTTAGAGCTTTAATACTATTAAATGGAGGTTTAATCAAAACATTGTAAATAGGATAAATTTAACAACCAAACTCCCAACCATTAGCTTACCACTTATGCAACCAAATATATTAACGAATAGAACTTTTGGCTTTGGTCATTTTAAAACGTTCAATCCTAGGAAAATATATATATATATATACTTACTAAGAATATAACCCGAAAGGGTATATCTAAATTTTATTATTATTATTATCATCATCATCATCACCGCGTCTTACTACCCGTTCGGGTTATACGCACTTACGCTATTGTGTAATGGTAGGAGGATTGTGAGATGAAATGGAGGACCTACAGTTTAACGTGGAATCCGAACCACGGTGGAGGCCTGGCATTACCCACATTCACAAGATGGCTTGTCAGAGGTGAAGAAAGGGTTTGGTAATCAGATAAATCTGTGCCGGGACCGAGGATTGAGCCCCGGACCCCCAGCACAGAAGTCCGACACCTTACCCCTAGACCACCAGGTCAACCTAAATTTTATTAAAAAATTAATAAATATAATGGGGTTGAGGTGAAGCTATAGTTTAGAGTGAATGTACCCTAATATGTGTACAGGAAACGTGGTAAAACACTAAGGAAAAAACCTAATCCGTAAACTCGGCCGGGATTCAAACACCGACCTACCTATCACCAGCAAACCTGACTTAATGAGGTTGACATTTAAACCACATGGCCAGCTATGCGGGTGAGAGAGTCATGAGATTGATTGTGTTGAACAGGCGAAGTTGTTTCCCAGCTAAGGTACCACAAAGTTGTTTTGAGGGGTGAGCGAATTCATATGGTTCACGACTTTTTATATTTGATTATCCTCCGAGTGTTATTTGTTTGGTTGTCAAATGGCGTGTTGTTAAATCCTAGGTGAGAACCTTACCAACCATTTCATAATTTATGGTAGGCCTTTATTTTATTGAGTATTCATTGACAATGTCAATAGCGCGAATTTTGGCATGTAGAAGTCCTCAATTTTATTTTTATTAAGAAAGGACCCAAACATTTGGGAGACACTTTATTAGGTCATAAACCCCCTCCTTGACCCTCCCCCGCGAGTCGAGATTTACACGCTCAATTAATTTGTGTCGTTAAAATGAGATTTTGTAGTTTGCGCGAACCAAAAGATATGGTTTGAGCTAAATCTGTTAGTATTTGGTTTTCTAGTTGAGGTTGGCGCAAATACTGAGCGAATGAATGGGTTTTGTTGGTTTACACAAACCAGGCGCATGCGCAGACAGTAAAGATACACACAGGAGCTGAGACGGGAGTTATGTAGATACGTTTCTTCCTTCATCCATACGCAAATAGTTCCGAGAATCATTTGAATCATCCCGCCATTCACTGAGTATGTTAGTATGTGAAAATTCTTCTCTTTTTAGCAGCCAAGATTTAGTCCACCTTCGACTTTTCTTAAATTGTTTCAGATTCTTCTTTATAAAACACAATCCGATAAATGATAAAAGTAACTCTTCTTCGTCCATTTGTCTTGGGCGAAATTAGAATCTAGTAAAAACTCGCCACTACTGAGAAGAAACCTTCTACGAGATAAAACTGGAAACTACTGAAATAAGTAAGTTTGCGCAAATCTAACTGAACGTATAAACAGGCAGGATTGTGCACGAGCTGATTTGCACGTCCAAGCCAAGCTTTAGAGTAATCCCTAAAACCCACACGGTATATAGACTACTATGGTGGGTAAGGTCAAGGCAAGTGTTTCTGACAACCACTACAGCACAAGTCACGCCCACAGTGCGAGTAATTTATCAACTCGGCATAATATAACAACGCGAGGTACGTCATCGACAGGACAAACTCGACATACAGATGACCTGACCACATCCTCACAATAAAAAACCAAACACCCCACTACGAATGTGATTTGTGAGCTTAGCATCAAAATTGTATACATTTAATGAAGACAAATGCCTGTGGAATCGCATTCAATAACGTGATACAAGTTTCAAGAATCAAGAAGTTTATGAATGTCTTCTTGGCCAAGCGGCTTCTTATGAAAATCAGACTGTGGATAATAAGATATTATTAGTGGCGTAGCTTATAATCTGTGTATCATAATCTAATTTAAGACTAGGAAAGTCACAACATCCAGTCCCCGGTAGTTAATTTAATCACTGTGAAAGGGTAGATCTACATTTTACCAATAATGCATTTTTGGGTCATAGCGGGAATCGAACTCTGAACACTCATCTCAGTAGAAAGACATGCTGCTACCAACTGAGCTAAGATGTCAGATTCCTTCCTAATAATTACTCCAACCAATCTAAATATAAGTGCATTTTTCTCAAAATTCCTGTTTTTTTTTTCTGTTTTCTAAATTACTGTACCATTTACAAAATATTATTTTATTGCGAATCTTAAAGACACTTAACCCAACAGGGTTAGTATCTAACACCTCGTGGTAAACGTGCAATCATACATTTCATTACGCATTTCCAGCTTCACCCATTTTGTTGAGCAAGAAATATCAGACTCATCCAGTCTAGTTTGCCAGTGATGAGAAGATCTGGGTTCGAGTCCCAGTCAGCTGTACCAAAGGGTGTTTTACCTAAATATTTTCCACACTCGATCCACGAAAATGCGGATACACTTCCTTTAATTTAGCCCTACACATCCCTACCACATTTTCTTAATTAGTGCATATGCGTATAACCCTGACTAGTAGTGATGTGGAAGACGTAAGGCGGGGAGAGGAGGGAATAAAAATCTCGTATAGCCCGGACAAGTAGTGAAAAACACGAGCAAAAAACTAATTGTGTGTATTGTGTATTGTATTCACGTCCATGATCTTGACTTTCAAGAAGTAGGTGCTACATACTGTATCCAAATAAAAGTGCCATTCAAATTTCACTGAAAATGTCTTCATTAAAAAAAATAATTCCACAATGATCCACTGAACAATGGAGTCAAGTCTTTCGTCGGCGTCAGCTCCTAATTTCACCCTCCTTGTAGCGAGAGTTTTCTACGGGCACTTCCCAATCAAGTGCTCTTCTATAAACACAAGAGAGGGAGGAAATGCAAGCCCCGCCATTTTTAATACCCTTTTCCTTCCCGCTTGATCACGCACATGCAAACTACGGGGAGGAGTGCCCCCACCCCAGACGCTTGACATGATTACTGGGGACAAGAAATGGGCCCCCTCCCATCGCTCAATAACGGGTCGTACATAAGCGTGGGAGAGTTCAAACTTCTGGCGGAGAATCGAGGAACATTCGACTTGGGCGGATTCCTTCATTGGCGTTTCTGGACAGGAGTCCTCCCTTTAGGGGAAATTTCAAACGGTACTGGCGATAATTAAAAAAAGAAAAAGTCGCTCTATCGTTCAGCGGCAAATGACAACTATTAATATTTGCAATTTGTATCTGTAAATAATTATCTGAAAACCAATTAAAAATATACTAACTCACATTTAATCCTGTCTTACCAGTTTGTGTGAGATTAACGGCCGGATGGCTCGCTGTGCTGACTACATGACATCCTCTATCCACAAATGTTGGCAATAGTATCGCTTAGCGGCGGCCGCTCGGCCGGAATAGATTACTTGCGGACTCACGCCATGAAGTTTCTTTTTACCAGTTTGCTTCCACTATGTGGCTATGGTGTAAAGGTGTCAAAGGAAGCCTATTACCTTCAAGTGTAAACCAAGTGTATTGGATTGTTTCGTCTACACGTTAGAAAACCATTTATTTAATGAATTTAAATTAGATGAAAAATGGCATCTGGACACGATAATTGAACCTGGAACTTTGGCTTATCAAGCCAACGATCCCCAACAAGCCTTCCAGGAATCACCCCTTAAGTTATAGCTGTCCAAGACGCAGCACGCTAAACGATTTTGCAAGACCCTCCTATGGGTTACAGCTTTTAATTTTCACCCAAGAAAAAATAAAACATAGGATCTGACCTTCAACTGGAATTATTGTATGATTTACAATCAGACCCTTTTGATACTGGCAGAATATAAAAAGGTGAATTTTTTTTTAGATTATTTAAAAACTATTATCAAAAATGAGGGACTTTGGATGTGCTCAATGCTTGGGAGCACATATCTTTGCGAAATTACTTTTTCATCGATGAAATTCATAAAATCGAAATAAAGATGTCCAATGACTGATATATCCCTTTGGCGTTTATTGCAAATGGCAACTACAGGCATCAATATTGATATAGCTACTTTAGTAAATGAAAACGAAGAACCGCAGAACACACCTTAAGGGTATATATTAATATAATTTTATGATAGATAATGTAATATTAGAAATTTGTAATAAATTAATTAACAAATTAACTGGATAAACTATTGGGAACAATAGTTTAATTTGATGCCTAATTCAAAGTGAAACAATAAATACGTTTAAACAAGGAAAATAAAAGTGGGAAAACAATATTGATAAAATATGAGAAAGAAGTTCTCTGGTTACTTCCATCTATCCAAGGGTCTATTATTTAAAGTTTGCAATTAAATTTTTCAAATACTCAGCAATGTTTTCATTTTTATAATTTCCCTGTTTTTCCACACATATAAAATATTATGTTTTCCCGGTAAACACATGAATTATAATCATGGGTACTTGGCAATGGCATGCAGTTTTTAAACCAACTACCTCCACTACCCACCTTCTCACAACTCTTTAGATGAAGACTTTAAACATCAGTGTGTTGTGTGTTATATTAATATTTTTTTCTCCTGACATTATATACTAACCTTTCACGTTTTTCCTGATACGACATACTGATTTTTCCTTGTTTTTTCTAACATGATCTAACTTTTAGCTATTTTCTGACATAACTGATTTTTTCTGTTTTTCTAACTTGATATTCTAACTTTTCCTTGCATTTCTGAGATGATATACTGACTTTTCCTTGTTTTTCTGACATAAAACATGACTTTTTCCTGTTTTTCTGAGATGATATACTGACTTTTTCCTTCTTTTTTTTCGACGTGATATTTTAACTTTTTCTTTCCCACCTCGGTGGCGTAGTTGGCTAACGCGCTTGTCGTGTTGAGCTCGACTGCTGAGGACGGGGAGATCGAGGTTCGAATCTCGGTCGGGTGAACTGGGGGTGGTTTTTCCTAAATGGTTTTCCACTCTCCCTCCACGCAAATGCGGGTTCACTTCCTCTATTTCAACCTTCCAAATTCCTAGTCCATTAGAGTAATTAGTACTTAAAGCGTATAACCCGAAAGGGTAGTAAGACGCGGTGCTAAATATTATTAAAATATTATTATTTAACTTTTTATTATTTTACTGACATATAAACCAACCTTTATCTGTTTTTCTGACATTATCTACTGGCTTTTCCCTGTTTTCTAACATATACCGACTTTACTGTTTTTTAAGAATGCTGAGCTATTTAGTGTATGTGTCCGCCCTTTTACACAATCATTCGAATTCCTGGCACGCCATAGTTTCAGGTTAAGTTAGTTTAACAGGTCATGTGCCGATACAACATCGTGCTTGGAAAATCAATATCTTGGTATTCTTGCTCTACTCCACGTTCCTCCAATAAACTGAATTAATAACAAAAAGCCAGCTGACTACATTGTTACGGTAATAGTTGGAGCCCGCCCGTCGCGCAAGACGCCCAAGGCAGTAATCATCAAAGTCAAGCCCATTGAACACGCAAAACTCTCCTATTTGCTATGCTAGCTATTCGATTTTCTCTTGACTGGAGCAGCTCGCATTAGAATCGACAACAATACCCGTACGCGTTCCGTTGGAATAATATTAGAGCAGATGGTAAAAATCAAAGAAAGAGTTTACAACTCAAAGCTAAGCCCCATCAAATACGAGTATTGACTAACAGCATGTCCCAAAGGGGCAATAAGAGATTCACATAGGTGGACATGAGGGTTAAGACAGCAGTCTTGTTTGTTATGATTTTACCACAGTGGGGAGAGCGAGGTTCAAAACAATGCCGGGTAGAGGTAAGTTTTCTTCTCAGTGAAATTCTATTCTTCCTCCACACAAGTACAAGTATATTTCCTCTTAAATTTTACCTTCCTCCCCATCATTTATTGTAGGCTTAAATATTCAGATAGAACAAACTAGTAGTAATACGCGGCACACAAACACAAAAAAGCAGCATTAGGGTAAATTACTTTTAAAAACTAAGCCGGCATGTGGTGTGATATATATATATTAATTCAACAAGTATAGTTTTTAAGCGCAGGTGACCGATATGTAAACACAAACTCGCAGCTCAGAACCAGGTATGCTAGCCGCTCGCCTACCCCTGCTGGTTAAAAACATTTCGACGGTAGATAAAACTCTATCGTGGCAGTTATAAGGAAACCATTTCCTCATATTTGAGCTCCAATACCTTTTTCCCATCCTTAAACGCATCAACAAATGGACCGACTGAAAAGTAACGACTCGGAATAATTGGTACAGTTAGGGATTTTTATTAAATGTTGATTTATATAGGAAAATAAAAAGTGGGACTATTCAAGATTTAGTTCTACGCTAATAATTTAGCGTTTATTAATAGTGAAAATTACCAAATTCTAGAACAACCCACCTATAGTAAAAAAAAATCCTTAAGGTAGGAGCGAAGGGAACACGAGCAAAGTAAAGGTAGTTTTTTTTTATTCTTATTCCAAAATATGTGTTGATCAAAACAAATCAACTAATTCTTCAGTAGAAAGATAAAGTTTAATTTTCTTCACATGATGACCTCAACAATAATTGTTAAATATCTGTCAGGGTTGTCCTTGAATTTAAGGACAATTTTTTCTCTGCATTTAAAATTTTCTCATCAAATGCTAATATCCTCATGACATACCTTCAACAATTTGCAATTTCAGCATGTGAAGAAAATTAGACTATTTTTCTACGGGGGCTATGGTTGTTTTCTTTTGAGCAAAAAAACATGTTCTGATATAAAAGCTGCAAAACATACTGACCTAACTCGCGTTTTCTACACTCCCATCTTAAGAGTACTCACTGAAGTCTACATGTTAAGTACCCATTTATTTATTTATTTATATGGCTGACTTTACCTCACCCAACTTCTTTGCGACATGTACTATACTAATATTATCAAAGTTTGAACATTTACGGACTTTCCAGTGGGTGCAATTCAGTATATTCACTATGGTTTGGGTATTTTAGAATTTTTGGAAGTGTCATAGTTGCAAGTTGGTATTTTTCAGGGCTCAGAAAATGCTGAATTATTCGTTTAGAAAACAATTATCAAATGTACCAGATCCAACTGTTCTACAGTAACAACATGTAATGAGTAATGACATTCAAAAATGATCCCATTTGGCATTTTTCATTTCCTCTCCTCAAACCACTTCTCCAACCTCACAAAAAACTGTTATTTTATATCTACTATATTTTATTTTTATTTATATTTTGTAAAACGTATTAGGAGTATTTCTATGTTATAACTAGTTAGTAGTAGAAATGAAACTAACAACCAGGTTGGTAAAGGTATAATCAAAGATATGAGTACGAGGAGAGAAAATGTATAAGAAGCATTCCCGCATTAGCGTGGAGGATATGTGGGAAAACCACGGCAATGAATCACGTGTAAAAGACCACTTCTAGTACACCCGACTGGAATACAACGACGCCTTAGAACATGCGGCCACCGAAACAGGTAATAGGAATTAATGCTGTGCATGGGCAAACAGTGGTACTCGAATACAAACGTTTAGTGCATGGAGAAAGTAAAGAAGGGGTATATCAGAAAGTCAACAGGTGGCCTATCAGGACAGACAACTCGCCGCAGAGCTGTTGTGATGAGGGGTCCCAAGAGTTAAAGCAGTTGGGCCTTTCATTTGGCGTGGAAATGCACAGCCATGGTAACAAACAGTTATCTTCAAAAATGTTTATTATTTTGCAATTTTATTTTCGGAAACTGTTTGTTGTTCAAGAATAGAAGCATGTTGATTAAGTTATACTTTTTATATACACACCTCCTCTAAAATTTTAACAGTGATCAAATATCAATAATTTTGAAATTTTTCAATAGAAAACTGCCGGCTGCATAACAAAAAATAAGAAAATAACACCTAATAAATATTGACACATTATCTTAGAAGGGGTGTTAAAAATATTACTGTAAAAATTTCACTCGTTCTCGAGAAAACTGATATTTCCAAACGTATGATTTTTCCGCAAGACCTGTCCGGTAAATAGCACCATCTACGATTTCAGTGAGCCATCTGTTCTTGTTGGCGCGGAAGGATACTTTGGTTGGTTGTGAAGCCACGACACGCCTTTCACCCACCCGCACACCATCCCACAAAATATGTTTGACTTGCACTTGACTGGGCTAAGGGCCCTAACTATAAAGAGCATGTGAATACGGTCCAATGTTCATAGGAAGGACTTTTTCTGACAGCTAGAAAGGTTAATATAACCTGATTTTGGTAGGAAGAACAATAGAAGTTGGTGACCTGGCGGTCTAGGGGCAAGGTGTCAGACTTCTGTGCTGGGGCGGGGTTCAATCCTCGGTCCTGGCACAGCTTTATCTGATTACCAAACCCTTCCTTCACCTCTGACAAGACATCTTGTGAACGTGGGGAATGCCAGGCCTCCACCGTGGTTCGGATTCCACGTTAAACTGTAGGTCCTCCATTTCATTTAACAATCACCCTACCATTACATATTAGTGTAAGTGCGTATAACCCGAAAGGGTAGTAAAACGCGGTGCTAATAATAATAATAACAGTAGAAGTTGGTTACCTAAATTACTAAAACAATTTTAATATATTCATACATAAAGTTGTGCTATCTGCAGCTGACACTTTTGAAATATAGCATTGATATCTATAAAATAACACTGAGAGAACATTAAATTCAGATTAATGTTGAATGCAAAAAAAATGCGTATTTTTTAAAAGGCTCTTCCTACCAGAATCCTAATGATATGCAACCTGCACCAGTTTACTACCATAAATCCACCAAGTAGGCAGCCCTGATAACTTCCATAGCAACAAAACTATAGGGGAAGTTTCAAGTACGGCTTTATGAATTTCCTCCACAAATACTTGTTCCATGAAATATCATACTCCTCCACCTCCCCCTCTCATGTTGAACATAGAACATAGCACGCATCACAGACCATAAAACGGTGGAACAGACACGCGCCCGGCCGAGGCCTATTTCGGCTCGGGCTGACGCGCACGGCCTCACTCAACGTGGTCCGGCAACATGGACGGACATCATTTTCCCACGAGAAAGAAACAGAACGGAACGTGCCAATTCAGCGTTGAGGGGAAACAAGTGTTGGTGTATGGCCTACTGAACACGAACGAACAAATTATTGATGGTAAAACTACCACTCAAAATAAATCTTAAAAAACAAGTATCCTCCGTTTTTCTTTTAAAGGTGGCAAGCTTGCTATGTTTGGTTCCCCTATGGTGTAGATTGTACAGTCCGATTTATTTTGAAAGAGACTTTTTTTAAAGTTATGAACGTTACTAAAACAATTTTCATATATTTATACGTAAAGTCATGTGACATATATCACTTTTCATTGACATGTATCTATAGCTATGAAACGTGGTGACCTGGCGGTCTAGGGGTAAGGTGTCAGACTTCTGTGCTGGCCGGCCGGGGTTCAATCCTCGGTCCCGGCACATATTTATCTGATTACCAAACCCTTCCTTCACCTCTGACAAGACATCTTGTGAATGTGGGGAATGCCAGGCCTCCGCCGTGGTTCGGATTCCACGTTAAACTGTAGGTCCTCCATTTCATCTCACAATCACCCTACCATTCATTACACATTAGCGTAAGTGCGTATAACCCGAACGGGCAGGAAGACGCGGTGCTAATAATAATAATAATAACAATAATGAATAAACTGTATTTACTGCTTGAGTAACACTTTCAGTAGAAAATATCCTAATTCAACAAGTGACAGGTAGACAGTTTACTAGGCGGGTGGTCCACTATCAGGAAATGTTTGAGAAACACTTATTTAGATATATATTATCAATACTTATGAAATAATACTTACAAAATGGTTAAATGTAATTAATGTTGACCTGTGTTTGTATTTTCTAATTGGATCTTCCTATGAAAATTGGTCTGTAGTTACTTACGTCAATGTATGGGTTCCATCAAACTTTATTGCTTTCGACAAACTATTTATAAAGTTTTATAGTTCTGCATATTCTAATTCTTGGTCCGACTATTCGCAACTTAAAACAAAGTAAGAATTCAAGATGAGAAAGATAACTTTTAGAAATTGTATCAGCGTTCGCACGGGAAGGAAATGGAAAAACATTAGCAACTTTCCCAATGAGGAAAACAACTTCCAGTGCACCGGGATTCAAACCGAATCACTCCTTACATTCAAGGTAAAAGCTGATCCCGTCAGTTATTTAATATTACTTTTTTTGTACGTACCGCATATTGCTATCCGCAGTGTAAATATTGAATATTAAACACACAATAATGAACTCGATCGTATTTTTTAATATGATTTATGAAGCCGGCAACGTCTACGGCTGAGAGCATTAAGGCAGTGAGCACCAGATACTGACCAAGCGCACGTTTCAAGTCCCGGTGGAGCCGAAATATTGTATTCCCGTTGCGCGAAAGCAGGTAAGCCTCCGAGTAGTCCTGTTTTAATAATAAAAGAGCTTTTACACGTCGACTGTATTCAAATTCTTTACAAGATGAAGGGTAAAAAAACGTTCACACATCAATAAAATTAATTTCTTACAAATAATTTTAACAAAAGCTTTAAGACGTCAAATAAATTGAACTTGTTTAAAAGAACCCCTCCCCAAAGAACGCTCCAACCTCCATGTTGTACAAAACATCAGCTCGTACCGCCATGTTTTATGTGTAGAGCCTCGCATATTGTACAATACACTAAATCACCAGTCTGCCTTTCCTCAAACAGAAACTCCCAGACGTTTTGATCAAATATTCCGGATATACTTGGTCAGAACGACAGAGTTCCAAGAAGCGGGCGGCCGCATTTAGAACGGCCATTCGTGTCTGCCCTTGTCGGTCCCGCCAGCGGGGCTTATCAACATTTCAAACCCCTTAGACACACAATGTCTCCGGAATTGATTCAATGTAATAGTCAACTACAGTAGATTCTCGATGGTTCGAGCTAGAGAGAAAGAAATACACCCGGTGTACGCCCTTTTCACAGAGGATGAAAGACCAAGGTAAAACAACGATCACAAAGGAAAATAAATGGCGAGGTGCACCACACAGACTTTCTCTTTATTCTATCTTAAAATAGGTATTTAACTAAAACTCATAAGATTTGTGAAACGAAATAATATGTCTCTACATTGTTGTAGAAACATTACACCAAATACCATAAATGAAATAATATACACTGTTACTTACTCTTTGGCATTAGGAACTAGGAACACAGCTACAGAAAAAGTGAGAAAGGAGAATCGCCTTGGTCCGCCAAACAGAATAAGAATCAAATTCATTTTCAAAGACCTGAATAATTAACAAATATATATATATATTTACTTAGAGCTTAGAAACTTTTGGTTTTATAAAATTATATTTCAATTAAAAGATTGTTATCTTTAATAGTACCGTACTACAACTTTACAATGATAAGTTATTTACTGTCTCAAATAGATTGCGTAGAAATGATGAAAATTGTCATCTTGTTTATAATGATTAGGGCCCGGATGTTTATGACATATTGTAATGCCCTGGTTTATAAGTTGCTTCTAGTAATATGTTCATCCATTTCCTGGCATTATGTGAACCAGCGTGTGCAACCTTGGACCCTGTTCTCTTATTGTATAGACTAAAATCTGCAAGTCCCAGAGTTAATGTGGGGATTGCCATTCGATAAACAACAATTCTAAGGAGAGCTATCAAAATCGCTTCACCGCTTGGGGTCGAACCGGGGTCCTTGAGGTTCTCACATGCTCCCTCGTTCAGTTAAGTCTGTCTGATGTACCCATTGTATTGTAGACTAGTATTTTAACTTATTTAAATATAACTTACTGTACACTGCCTTGTAAGTGACAAGCCTTCTCCTTCCCCGACCTACTCATTCCATCAGAGTAACCCCCACACGCTCGGAGGTAGCCATCCAGTCACATAAGTCATTTAGACCCCTCCCCAATTCCACGGTAGTCCGTAGAGCGGACACCATCGGACCACCACGCCGTGTGAAAAGAGAGGGTTTACAATATCATATTTTAGTTTCACCTCCAATTAAATGCGTAATGAACTATAAACATTTTTTATGCTGTCCTGACTTCAAATATACACATTTTATTTTGCATTAAAGTGAATATTTTGAGCTGTTATCAATTTTCTGTTTTTAGCCTTTAGAAACAAACCCTAAATTTAGGGTTGGATATCTAATTCCAAAAACCCACCGGGTGGACTTTAAGAAAACCCCAGATACCAAGTTTTAGCCCAATCAGTAAAATACTGTAGCGAGTGAGACCATACTCGAGCCAGCCCTGAACAATCGCCAGGCTTGGGCCACCCCTCATAGCAAGGGGGTGGGTGGCATT
>CABEEJ010006900.1:0-35621 GCA_901482245.1 Timema douglasi | reverse complement strand
AAAAATTTGGGCGTATATAACAAAGGAATTAAGTCTGGGGTCCCCTAGACCCCACCTCACCACTTGTGATTGTAAACTTCACCTCAATAGTTAAAGGTTAAGTTGCGCATGCGCATAACGCAGCTCGGGCTCCATGTTGAACAGACTCGGTGCTGGTTTGGTGGAAATAACCGAAGCAGTGTGTAAGTTTGGTTTTCAATTTGTTTCACGTGTATTTAAGTAATATCACAACTATGTTTTATATTTTACAAGTGTTTTTAATTTACATTAGAACCGTTAATCGAACAAGTCAACCCTCCACCTCCTACAATTTCTGCCTCCTCCAAAGCGGCCGCTAATAACAGCAGCTCCTATTCTTCAGTACTCTCGTCTGAGCACAAACAAGACATTTTGAAGAATGTCACAACTTAACTTCGTTGGAGCAGAGAAGAAACAAACCACAATGAATTCAGAAGTGAAAAGAGGAACCTTAGCTTAGTGTTGTGTGTGAACCAACCTATAGACCATGCGCCCACCGAAGCAAAGGACTTCAAAACTTATTCCTCCCAAATCTCTTATAATTTATTTTTTTCTATATTCCTCTTTCCACTCAAATAGTCTGTGTAGGGATGACTCACGAGACTAGACTGTCGGAAAAGGAGGAGATATTCTTATGGTTCTCGTCAACTTCTAGAGAGAATAAAGAAATGCTCTGTCTCACTCAGCCTCTACTCAGACTCGAGTCTCTTCAACAGGCAAAGACTTATCTCAATTGATTGCGTTAAGGACCAATCTCTCTGTCTGACAACGTTGGAGGGTCTCCATTTTATGTTACAAAATGAAAGGTTCGTTTCGTGTCACGGTTTAAACGGGGTTGGCCGTTAATTTTATTGAGCGCAGAAAACTAGGGAGAATGAAAACTTATTTTATTGGAATAGTTTAAGGTGAGGTGGAAAGGAACGCGAAAAAAAAAAGGCCATTGTTTTTGCAGTTTTGATAGATTTTTTTGCGCAAATAAATAAAATATTGCTTAAGTAGGAGAATCGAGTTTAATTTTCTTCACATATGAGTGTATCAAAACTTTTTGAATATCTGTGAAGGGTGTCCTGGAATTTAATGATAACTTTTTTTCTTAATTTAAAAGGTTTACATTTAATGCCGCTACGCTCATGACAGATATTCACCCAACTGTTGATATCATCACGTGGAGAAAACTAAACTCTTATGTTTGTATTAGAGAATGATTTGATGGAGCGTGATTTATACAAAAAAAACACTGCCCTTAACTCGTTTTACTTACATCCCCACATTAAGTTGTCAATTTGACTAAATTGTAACAGTTTTAAGAATGTCAGGGCTTAAAAATGATCTCAAGAACTAGGCAAATTATCTAAATATTTTAAATTGTATGATATTTTTTTATATTATTTCACAATAGGTCTATAACTTGACTTGTTAAAACCATTTAATATAGTTTTCGTTTACTCGAAAGGACATTTAAAAAAATAGATCAATAATTGTTTAGTCTAACAAAAAATTGGATTGTAGAGTCAGAATTTAATAAAACTATTATTACATTGGGGTCAAAACCTCACAGATAAAATGAATGTTAACGGTTCCTGAGTGAATATTCTGTCTTTGAAAGTCCTTGCTTCGCGTCTTATTACCCGTCTAGGCTATTCAGGTAATTACACTGTGGTAGGAATGAAGAGGATGCAATTGAAAAGTTTACATGAAAGAGTCTAAAAACACCAAACTGGATTCAAACACTGACCTCTCCGTCACAAGCAACACATAAAATATAAGACCAACATGTGTGTTAATAAGACCACATGTGCCATTTTCCACCAGTTGGTATTTTGATGTGGTTACACTAATTATTGTTTTGAAGTGGCCACGCTTCCTATTTTATTGAAGTAGCTCCTAGTCTTGAAGTTGATCGATAAGTTATTTTCTTAAAATATGTCCCGATATCTATTGTTTTGAAGTTGGTCGATAAGTTATTTTCTTGAAATATGCCCCGATATCTATTGTTTTGAAGTTGGTCGATAAGTTTATTTTCTTGAAATATGCCCCGATATCTAGTGTTTTGAAGTTGGTCGATAAGTTATTTTCTTAAAATATGCCCCGATATCTATTGTTTTGAAGCGTTTCAGTTATTTAGTGTCTATAAGTGGTCCAGGTAGATGGCATCTATTATCTTGATGTGGTTACAGTATCACATTAATAATTATCGACCTCAAATTATTTTTTAAATTAATTTCTTGACCCGTTCAAGGGATGTATAGGCCTATTAATCCCGCTTTAAATTTAACTTTCCCACTTAAAAAGATTAATTCCTTATCTTTTTTTATTCAAGGTGGAGATTCTTTAAAAAAATAGATTTCTTAATAGGAGTCAGACACTATAGCCCAGTCGGTAACATGTCTGCCTATTGTGCTAAAGGTCCCGGGTTAGATTCCCGACAAGGCCGAGAATATATCATTGATGAAAATATGGGTGTACGCTTCCACGTAAATAAATTAACGACCGGGGACTGGATGTTGTGCCTGTCTTAGTCTGAAGTTATTTTGTAAGACATTTGAAGCTAGGACAGGCCTAGCAGGCCGGTAGTGGGAAACATACGAGCAAGAATTGAATAACAAATTGTCCACAAGCTGGAAACGGTAATGGATGTAAAGATAAATATTAACTTAATTCTATATATTATTATTATTATTATTATTAGTACCGCGTCTTACTACCCGTTCGGGTTATACGCACTTACGCTAATGTGTAATGGTAGGGTGATTGTGAGATGAAATGGAGGACCTACAGTTTAACATGGGATCCGAACCACGATGGAGGCCTGGCATTCCCCACATTCACAAGATATCTTGTCAGAGGTGAAGGAAGGGTTTGGTAATCAGATAAATCTTTGCCGGGAACGGGGATTGAACCCCAGCCGCCAGCATAGAAGTCCGACACCTTACCCCTAGACCGCCAGGTCACCTACTAATTAATTCTATATAATTTAAATTACAGTGACCTTTCTAGTCAGATCGATACTCAAAACGATCTAAGGTGTCATTATCGTAACAAGCCGGGTTACCTGTGACAGAGAGGTCCGGTTCAAATCTCTACAGTCGTGTGAAATGAAGGCCGTTTTACCACAACTGATTTATCACCGTAATATTCCCCATCCTTTATTCAACCAGCCATTAAATTGAACCGTTAATTACCTTAGGGGTGAACGTAATAATGCAAATACACATATATAAATATATAATCTATGCTATAAATTTAAAAAATAATTGCACGAACCCGCAAGCGAGCTATACCGAGCAAACAGTGGTTAACGACGATAATACCATCATTGGAGGATAGAGGGTGTCATGTGGTCAGTGCAATGAACCCTCCGGCCGTTAATCTCAGTTTTATATACCATATCTGCTACTTATTTATGAAAGTAGCTCCTCATTTGTACTCACGAGCTTGAGTTTGAGCCTGATCCAGAACCTTCACAGATAAATTTTGGAAACACCGGGTATCGAATGCAGGACCTTTAAATTAAATTAGAGATATGGTATCGAAAGAAAAGTATCGATACTGTACTCATTAAAAGTATTAGGGTAAAATATATCGATACCGTACTATTATCGAAAGAAAAGTATCGATAACAGTAAATATTAGCATCAAAATTTGAATCTGGATTTTTTTAAACTAGTAATAATAATTTCAACTTCTGCCTCATAATTGTATTTTCATATTTATTTAAATCCTGAAAATTATAATGGGTTTTAATACTTCAAAAAACAAATTTTAAAAAAAATGTTTTTTTCCCTATCTAACTTAATAAAAAAAACTTTCATAATTCACTTCTAGGATATACCATTTTTTAACTACGTTCGTCGTTTATGTAATCTATTAAGAGATAGAGTATTAACTAATGACAAACAATAGAAGAATGGACACTTCGACACCTATCCGATACAGGAGTGTGAGTACTAATATCAGTAAAAGTATCGAATAAAAATACTAGTAGCAAAAGGAAAATATCTATATTAGTAAAGTATCGATACTTTTATTCGCATCAGGATCTGCAGCCAAGAACTGTGACCACTGGACAGATATTAAATTAAAATTGACATAGAGCCCCTTGGATGGTCGTATGGTCTTATTAACTACTCTCTTGTTGGACCGGATTGCTAGAGATAAGGGTTTGAATCCCGATCAGGCGTACTGAATTTTTTTTCTTGGTTGGTTTATACTTTCCTTCCACGTAAAGGAGGATATTTTCTCTCTAAATTTCAACCTTTCTCTTCTCTATAACATTAGCCTTTTTTTCTAAGCACCACGTCTTACTACCCATTCGGGTGGTACGCTTATGTACTAATTACGTGATTTTTTAAAATAGATTAGGAAGGTTATCTTTTGAGTAAATGTACCTAGATTTGCGCGGAGAGAGGAAAAGTGGATAACTATTTTGGAAAAAAAAACCACCGTCAGTACACCCGACTGAGATTTGAACCTGGATCTCTCCGTCATCGGCAGTCTAGTTTACCGCATGCGGTCATCGAAGCGGGCATTATCTTAATTAATGTATGGGTAAAACCCTAACAAGTACTAAAACGTAAGGGATATTTATCTAAATCATCAACTTACACTATAAATTAAATAAAACACTTGTTTGTAACGCGGCTCGGGAGAACCTAGTGAGAAGAGTAATCACAATAGACAAACACAGAGGAGGAAGGGGAGGGGGTTTCGTATCGCCAAAGACCGAAGGAGTGCAAGGACGGAGATAAAGTTCTCCCAAACAGGGGCCGACTACATTCTACTTGTATCACTCTGTTGACTCTATTGTCCTGCAACACTGTGTCTGCCCGTATTGAATACGTCTGACTGGCCACACTGTCTGCTGTGTTATTGTGTAACCCTCCTCTACACTGCTGGCTGACAAACTTCTGAATTTGACCCCCTCCGGGGCTTTCTCTGTTGTCCGGGTCTGTCCGTTATGTAAGGAGTAGCCTATGCCCCTTGATGATAGGCTTTTATGTTTGTTTGTTTGTTTGTTTGCTCGTTGTTGAGGCCAGGAAACAACGTTACTTTAGAGAGAGAGAGAGAAAAAGAAAATCAGGTCAAGGTTTAGGAAACAAAAAGAAAGCTAGCAAGGAGCTGAGTGGCTATTTCAAAGTTTTTCAATCATTTTTAGATTTAAAAAAAAAAATACAAGATTGAGTCAATATTTGTCTTTCGGCTAATCAAGAGCAAACAAATATTTTATAGCTAAATACAGTAACAAAAATGGGAAATAATATTGATTTACCTGCTTCAGTGGCCCCATGGTTTAAGGAGTAGCTCTCACAATAGGCTATACTGCCTATGATGGGGAGATTGTGATTCGATCCCAGTCGGGTGTACTAAAGTTGGTTTTACATATTAAAAATATCCTCTCCCCACACAAATGCGGATACACTTCCTCTCAAATTGGACCTTATTCGATAAATTACTAGCGCAACTAGTACATAGGCGTATTACCAAACGGGTTGTAAGACACGGTATTAATATAATATATTTAACTCAAGAGTTTGGGGAATAAGATTATAATCACTTAACTCAAACTTATCAAATTAATTAATATTACAAATAACTAAAACATTACAAAATACCAGTACACTGCTTTTGTAAGCTATTATTATTATTATTATTATTACCGCGTCTTACTGCCCGTCCGGGTTATACGCTAATGTGTAATGGTAGGGTGATTGTGAGATGAAACGGAGGACCTACAGTTTAACGTGGGATCCGAACCACGGTGAAGGCCTGGCACTCCATACATTCACAAGTTGTGATTAATACACGTCTTGTCAGAGGTGAAGGAAGGGTTTGGTAATCAGATAAATCTGTGCCGGGACCGAGGGTTGAATACCAACTTTAAATGTATATTCTCATCACCTAAAGATTCTTACGCCAAAATATAAGAAGAGAATAAATAAATAGGAACCACTATAACTAGTTTATAAACTACTTTGTATTTTCTTCTGAAACAAGTATGCATGTTCCTTTCCCTTCACAAGTTTTGAAAATTCTTTTTACCTTTATCTCACAATTTTATTCATTCTTTCGTGCATACAAGTGGGCGACAAGGGCAAGGAAGAAAAAAAAAACTAATTTAAGTTTCGGAATCTTTTTTCTAAATCCATTTATTCCTATTTTGTGAGGTGTCTCTTAAGGGCTAGCACATACAAACACAGACACACACACACACACTTTCAAATTTCCCTTGGGTTAAGGATAAAAAAAAAACACATTTAAAAAAAATCTAAATGAGACAAAGAAATATCAAAAATTGACAATTTTTGTTTTGTTTAGAAGTTCAATCAAATATCCCGCCTATATAATATAATCTACTTACAAATAAATAGCCCCAAAATTTATATAAATCATTTATTAACCTTCTCTTGATACTTTTTTTTTAAATTTGAACAATTAAAAAAATCTGCTTTGGTGTTCGTTAGCGCTAAATACCAGATAGATGTACTGGAGGTGATTTTTTCCTAGTCTCTATTCACGCAAATGAGGGTACATTTCCTACCAGTCTAGCATTCTACAATCTTACACATTATTTATTATAGCTATGTTTACATTCAGGAAGGATGGTAAATGGTGGCTCAAATAAAAAAAAAGCGCTACTTTAACTATAAATAATTATTTTATTTTACACTGTCATATTACTTTTAATAATATTTGAAATAATTATTTCTCTAGCGCACGCGCTTCGTTATACTGAATATTTTTCGAGATAGAGCAATAAATTTTAAATATTTAATTACGTGTGAACTCTTGTTAACATAAATTACAATATTTGAGGAAATGACACGCGGACGCGGGAATTGAACCCAGGAACCTTGGCTCAGAGGACTAATGTTCTACCACTGAGCTATCCAGGGATCATCCCTTGCTCAGGGTCATTTTAGATCATAGCTTAAGGTGGTACGATCCCTGGATAGATCGGTGTTGGATTCTTGACCAAGTCAAGGGTACTGGTATAACGGCACGTGGTCGTAGCCGTCTCTGCGTCCTTAGTTCAGATCCTGGCCAGGTTAGTATATGACCTGACCATTCTGTATTCACGTCGGTCAATTTATATCTCTGCGCTATATTTAAATATATTGTGTACGGGATCCAGGTAGGTTTAAGTTTCCCAACAATGATTAGACCAAGTTTGCCTTAAATTAAAGATAACAAATTGTACACCACAAATTAATATTTAAGTTTAATTTAACTCAACCTCAAACCCTTCCTTCACCTCTGACAAGACTTATATTAATAACAACTTGTGAATGTGTGGAATGCCAGGCCTCCACCGTGGTTCGGATCCCACTTTAAACTGTAAGTCCTCCATTTCATCTCACAATCACCCTACCATTACACATTAGCGTAAGTGCGTATAGCCCGAACGGGTAGTAAGACGCGGTGCTAAATATTATATTATAGAAATAAATCGACCAAGGCCATTTTCACCGTCACTTAAAAAATTGCAACTTGGGTTAGGGGAGATCTTTTACAATTTGTCCTGTTCTTTACCGCTAGTTTTTAATGATCGTAAATACTAAAAAAACTATATTGTGCCCTTATTTTAGAAGGTGGGACCAAGTGAAGCCCCAGTATGTCCTTCACCGGGTTCGATCCCCGCAACCAGGCGTAATTTTTCTTATTAAAGAGTATGATGTTGGATTCGGCTGAATGCGGAACTGAAGATAATTTACAGATTCTAAACTTAACTAGTCGTATAATTTATTGTACATGTGGTGAGCTACAGTAGCCCCATGGCTTCTTTGGTGCTGACTGACAGCTTTGAAGAGTTACCAGACCAAATTATGTATCCTTACGCCGAACCATATGATCTGCAAAAACATGTGTTTTCAGCGGTCACTTTTGACGGTCAAAATTTAGGTATATAACTAAATGTTGACTGTCAGAAGTAAGCTGTGAGCTGTCAGTCATGCACCAAAGAAGCCATGGAGCTACTGTACCTAAATGTTGACTGTCAGAAGTCAGCTGTGAGCTGTCAGTCAGCACCAAAGAAGCCACGGGGCTACTGTACCTCCATCTTTAACATAAAATTGTACAGCATTATGTGGAGGCGATACTTACAAATAAAATAAAATCTTAAATTAATTTTAAATCTGAAAAGATGTAATAAATCGATATCTATTGATTTTAAGTATTTTTTTTTAAATGTTTAAAACCATCTCAATTCAATAGGCGTGGGCTTATAATTAAATCGACAGAAAAGAAACTAATTCAGTAATGTAACTTGAACAAAACATAATGCGATTAGAAAGAAGCACTAAAGTTAAAAAAAAAACGTAGTCTCCAAAATAAATAGTGAAAAAAAAAAGTTAGATCAAGATATCACTTTAGACTTCTCGATTTCAAAGCACTGATTAACAACATTTCTTTCCTCATCCATCCTAATATTCTATTCCTTCTTAGTCTAACTCCATTACCCTCTTTCTTTCTTTGGAGGGGGGGAGGGCGGGGGCACAACTTCCTATCTAGGGATAAGTTGCAAAAACCCAAACTACTATCCTATTCTATTTCTTACCACACCACCGAAACTTCGTTTACATCGTAATGTCCTTAAACAACGCCTCACAATTTCCTTTCCTAGGCCCGCTTCGAAGGCCGCAAGAACTCCGGTACATGGACACAAGAATTATGGCGTGTCACAGTTAAAGCCCGTAGACTTGTACAACAAGAAACTCCGCCATTTTATGTCTCGGAGACGTCTTCAAGCCTCTATTGGATGAGGGATTTCTAGAACAAAGTGCTCCAAGTGCAGAAGGAACTAAGTCACTATGACCAAAGATGTATCTTGTATCCTTAACGACGTTTGCCTACTCGGAGATTTCAAAGTTATTTTGCGAAGAGGGTTTCCATCTTAACGCACCTAAGCAGTCTAAGCACTAACACACTTGGACACCGATGTACGAGATAGAAAAAGAGGGAAGAAAATGAGCAGTTCACCCTGAGAGGGCTCTTGTTTATCTACTGATAACACTTCCCCTCTTCCTCTGACGAGTTTACACAGTCACTATACTATTTGCTTCTTGAAAACATTGACTTACTTTTTAAAGTTACCTTTTTCCTTGTTTCCTATTCTAGATAGACATTTGCTACCTTTGACTTTCGTAATCCACATCCTGGCAGGAAGACTCCTACAGGACATTTTAGTGACAGAACCAAATAATCTTTGAGTTGTAGAGGATTTATAAAATAAACTACTTCAAGATAAAAATAATAATTATATAACTATAGGACTATTTTTAGAATTATTTAAGAAAGTATGGTTTTTGTTTTAACGTTATAGCTTTAAGACTCGCTGAATATAACGTAAATTCACTAACATGGGAGATCCTATCTAGACCGTCCGTGACGTCATGGGTAGGTCACGTGTTTAATTAACAAATTGATCGACACATTAGAAACCATACAGTTTGAATTACTCCATACTCACTACGCCATATGTCATAGTAAGTTTAAATAACTTCGAGGCTTATATTGAGTAGTTTTATATGAGAATATTTAAATGCACCTTATTTTATGTAAGTGTGGATATAGTTTTTTTAGTCCAACTCCAATAATGTATTATTACTAGAGACTCTATATTATGGTAAATAAATATTTGAAATTTCGTCATAAAAAAATTGAATTTCACCATAAAAATTCTCAAATAAACCAAAATTTCGTGGTAAAAATAGTTTTATAACACCTGGAAAAATCACGAAACACACCTTTTTCTAAACATTTTTTACGAACATTTTTTTTTACGAATAAAATCTAACCATAAATGAATACCTATAAAATATATTCTAACTCAAAATAACAAATATAGATGCAATGAAATCACAAATAAATCTACGATCACAAACAACCAGAGATAATAATATAAAAAAACACATAAATATTAATTTGATAAATTTTTATTTTATTTTTGTCTAAAAGGGAGTTAAAATAATGTATAATTTAATAATGAACTGAGTAAAAAAAGTTCATGATTACTTTGAAACTATCCAAATAAATGTATAACAAATATTTTATCATTAGATTTGAAACGGAATGCCATAAACGCATGGGTTTTGTGTATAATCTATTATTTTCAAGTCTTCATATAAGAGACTAAAATTACGATCTAGCTTTGCAAGTACACTGTTTATAAATCGACTATTCTTTAATAATTGTTGACATTGATGGTAAAGGCTGCTTGGATTTGACCTTTAACCCTACTGCATTAATTTTACGGCAATCGAAATCAACATGGCCGCTTATGTTATTTGCGTGTTAACGAACAAACGGAATTTTGCCTAGAAAACATGACTTTCGTTTTAAATTACGAATAATAATAATAATAATAATAATAAAATTTCACGAAAAAAAAAAATGTGATTTCGCGTATAAATACCTTTATCGTTTTATTTCGTGAGATACAAAATATATAATAATGATTTCTTTGAGCTTGAAACAAGTTTTAGCGCTTTCGACATGGATTTTTCTAATATTTCGGGAAAACAACCGTTTGCGAAAAGTCGGTGTCCTTAATTATTACGTTTCTTAGTAATTGTTTTCTTATTAGTCCTAATGCACACAGCAAAATATTTCATTAAATAATCCAGGATGAAGTTGTTTCGTGAAAATATCGAGTAACAGCGTCATACTACCCTCCCGGATTAATACACATATTTTACAATAATGAGAGCCACTTCGGTGCCCACATAGTCTTAAGCGCTACTCTCGTAGTAGACTATACTACCGATGACGGGGAGATGATAATTTACTCTAGGTCGTGTTTACTCATGGTAGTTTTTCTAAAATTGCTTTGCACTCTTCCTGCATGAAAATGCGGTTACAATTCTTCTAAATGAAACCGTATTTATCCATAAAACCATTAGTGTAATTAGTACATAAGCGTATAACCCGAACGGGTAGTAGGACATGGTGCTACAAAAAGAGTTGGTCCTATATACACTATTGTGGTATAGAATGATTAAAACACAGTCTAGAGAAAGTTTACTTGCATTAGCTTGGAGGGAGAGTGGGGAACACCAGAAGAAGAATTAACTGTGTACACCAGGCCGGTATGAGAACACTCTATCTCACCATTATCGGTGAACCATACAAGACGAGACCGATTCCTTTTTCCACTTGTTCACTGGTGCGGGTATAGTGTTAATGAATGTCAATTCATGTTGTCCTTTGGATATGGGATAATTTATTGTTAACTTTTAGGAAATCATCAGGTCTCTCTTACAAAAAAAAATACCGTAAGGGGTGGTGTTATAGTTAAATATATATCTGCTTAGGTATACTTAAAAGAAATTAAGTCATAACATTATTTCAGTCAAAGTTTGAATAAGCGCTCATAAATCTTTCATAATTACTTGTTTTTATAGCATTGTCTTAGGAAAACGTAAGCCTTTACCGACTCTAGACTCACCAAATCAGTCCTCAACCAATATTCCATACACGTCCCCAAACACCAACAAGTTACCATAAACCCTTATTTTGTATTCACGTTAATGTCTCATGGAACCAAAATTTCATCAGTGACTTTGGGAGCAGAAAGGAGTGGAGAAGTGGAAGGTAATTTTATTTAACTTAAATTCAGATTACAATTTCCTTGTAGAAGCAAGGCTAGTATTTCATTCGAAGACCTTCCTGGTCAATGACCCTTGTTCTACCAACGAACCCGATGTCAAGACTTGCGTCGCAAAAGGAGTCTTTTCTTTGATCCTCAACCTTACAAAGATAATGGTCCGGAAGAAGTGGCCGATTTATCAGGGACGTGACCACTTCACAAACCTCTAAAAGCCCTCCCCAAGTTTCTATCCAAACACTCCCCCTCCCTCCAGCACCCTCCATCTAACTCCCAAAACTCGGAAGTTTTTATTTAAAAGTTGTTACATTACTAAGGTCATGCGGGTTTTGCAGTTGCATTATGGGGTTTTGGGGGGGGCAAGTTCCGCTATAGGATGTGAACACGCCTCGATGACTTGTTTCGTGAGGATCATAGGGGCACCAAGTGAGGATTCACAACAGAGGGGAGATAACATGGGCGCATGTGCCATTTAGTTACTAAGGGATGGTAGCAACAGGGGCTAGGATCGCCGCTTTATAAACCTTAACGCGGTTGTTTATGGCTTTAGGTTTCGAGTTTGGTGAAATGTGAGGTATGTGAGAAGTTTGTTAGAAAGATTTTTTTGGGTTGAATTTTAGCCAGTTTCTGAGATATTCACCACATGGGATATCTCCCAGTATATACTAATTGGGTAGGGATAAGAAAGTAAATATTCTAGAGAATAATTTCGCTCATTTTCATGGTGGAATATTTGGAAATAATAACGGATAGATACCAGATTCTGATAAAGATTTCTCTATCACTGGCAAACCAGACAAGTTAATAAATAAACTTCCTGTCTGTGTGTCCAAAAGTGCCTCAAATAGACATCAAACAGACTCATATGTTTTCTTATTGAGACCACACATGTTTGTCCTCATTAATACCTAATGAATAAGTCATTTTGGTTTTGTAGGATGAAGAGGTCAAATAAATGGGAAATAGTAACCATCATTTAATCAATCCATACGGGTACTCGTTGTAGATATTCATACATGTTTTAATAAATCGTTATATTTTTGAATTCAGAAAAGTTATATCGAAAAAATCTATAATCCATATTAATCAAATATAATAAATTGTTCTTTTTACTACTCTAAAAAAGAAGTAGATTTTTGTCAGTTGGTTATTTCTCTGTACTGTTGTTGTATCATGAACATATAACTCACCTTTAACCATGGTTTGAATATTTTACTAGCAAGTTAATTCCAAATTTTCATTTTTTGAATTCAGATTGCTAGACCTTTATTTTTTTAGGAAATGTCAACTTTAATGCATACGATTAAAAGTTGTCTTCATTTTGTTTGTTCGTGTGTTTGTGTGTGTGTGTACTGTATATTACTAACTATTAGAGATATATTGCCAAGTTCAATAACTAGGTATAAATTCAGAGTAAATTTATTTTGAAAGGGGAACACTATTCAGTATAACATACCGTTAATATGCCCTACTAGAAAGCTATATAACGAGACTGTCATTTCCCAACTCACGTGTATACCAATGTGTTAGTCTTTACTAATCACCTACACAGAGGTACATTTTTCTAGATGAGACAGTGATAGCTTAGAGAATCAAAATTAGTTATTAGATTTTTAAATTTATTGGCTATATTTAATTTTAGCATCTGGTCTTACTACCAGTTCGGGCTATACGCTTAAGTACTAATTACACTAATGGATTAGGAAAGTTGAATTTAGAGGAAGTGAACCAACATTTGCGTGGAAGGAGAATGGAAAACCATTTAGGAAACCCTCCCCCCCAATTCACCCGACCGTGATTCGAACCTCGATCTCTCTGTCCTCGGCAGTCTAGCTCAATACGACTGGCGCGTTATCTAACTACGCCATCAAGGTGGGTGTGGTATATATAAATTGATAACATGATTGCAACTTATTCGGAATATTATAATTTGATCTCAACGAGGTGACTTTTTTTTTTGTAAAATTATGTACTCGTATTTTCATACTTTCTTAACGATCTTGTGATACAAATTAGCCTTATTAAACCTAATTTCATAGTTAGCATGTCTTAAGTCAAAGTTAGGAAGAAATGGGCCCAAAGAAAACTACGCACTAATTTAATCACACTTGTGTGAAGAGCCATTTGTTAAGCTCATGCTCAAGCCAATTTATTCTAAGGTCAAATAAAATATCATCCAAAAAGTTTATATTTCCTGGCTTACTATATATATATGTGTGTGTGTGTGTGTTAATTTAGTTTTACATGATATACTATTGGGGTTTAAAAGTTGATAAAGATAGTTGGCAAATAAGCTCCAAAGGAATCCACAAATTGGAAGTATTAATAAACAATTCCTTAAGGCAAACTCTAGTTTAAAAACAAAAATATATATTCTCTTACAAGAGAATTACTAATTAATGGGTGACCTGGTGGTCTAGGGGTAAGGTGTCAGACATCTGTGCTGGCGGCCGGGGTTCAATCCTTGGTCCCGGCAAATATTTATCTGATTACCAAACTCTTCCTTAACCTTTGACAAGACATCTTGTGAATGTGAGGAATGCCAGGTCTCCACCGTGGTTCGGATTCATCGTTAAACTGTAGGTCCTTCATTTCATCTCACAATCACCCTACCATTGCACATTAGCGTAAGTGCGTATAACCCGAACGGGTAGTATTGTGTGTGTTAATTTAGTTTTACATGATATACTATTGGGGTTTAAAAGTTGATAAAGATAGTTGGCAAATAAGCTCCAAAGGAATCCACAAATTGGAAGTATTAATAAACAATTCCTTAAGGCAAACTCTAGTTTAAAAACAAAAATATATATTCTCTTACAAGAGAATTACTAATTAATGGGTGACCTGGTGGTCTAGGGGTAAGGTGTCAGACATCTGTGCTGGCGGCCGGGGTTCAATCCTTGGTCCCGGCAAATATTTATCTGATTACCAAACTCTTCCTTAACCTTTGACAAGACATCTTGTGAATGTGAGGAATGCCAGGTCTCCACCGTGGTTCGGATTCATCGTTAAACTGTAGGTCCTTCATTTCATCTCACAATCACCCTACCATTGCACATTAGCGTAAGTGCGTATAACCCGAACGGGTAGTAAGACGCAGTGCTAATAATAATAATAATAATTAATTTTAATTTTCCATGTATACTTCCTTATTTTAAAAATAATATTGCAGGTGTACTTAATTTACAATATTCCCTTAAAATAAGGCTACATCTAAAGTAAAAATAAAATGTTTAAGTAGCTTCTTTTTTTTAGGGGGGGTCCTTTTATAACATGTAATTGAGATGTCAGTCAAAAGTCTTCTCTCAGAGTTTCTAAACCTTTGATGTAATTGCAATTACCGTGTGTAGAATTATGCATTCTTCGAACTTCTTTTGAAGTTATGGAAATATATACACTCTTCTCTCAAATTTACAAATAAAAAGTTTCTCGTGTTTTCTCCATATTCTTGAATTTTCTCTTTCTCTTTTCAAACTCGTCAAACTTCAATTCAATACCGCTTTACACAAAGACGACACAATATAATTGCTAACATTTTTACTATATTAAACGAACTCGGTAGGTTTAATTTAATGATATTTGGAAGTGTCACAGATGTAATTGAGATGGGGTAAAAAAGGTGAGAGAAAATAAATGGTTTATTCCAACACTTATTCATTGTGCATTTTGAAAATTGACATACTGTTTACATAATTAATTTTTAAGATGCAAATAATTGTATATTAATATTATTTAAAGAACTTAAATAATGTCCTAGTGCCATTTTGTTGTATGCTACTTATTTTGAATAAATGAAAATAAATTAATTGTATCAAAAAAAATTCATTTATAATATGACTTAGAAAACTTGTTTTTATCGAAATAGTGGTTGTGTGTAATATATTTACCAAACGGTCCTTCAACGATACCAGAATATTATGGTGAAGTTAGTAAATTACACTTCTTTATAATACTCACTACTATTACATATCAAATAATAATTTTAAATATGTTTAAAGTAATCTATAATCCTTCTGGTTGTGTTTGGTTAACTTTCTAAATTGTATCCACCTAACCCCACTATAGATATATCTATATGTATAGAGAACTAGTACCATAGTCATGATGAGGGGATATTCTAGTGCAATGAGGAGCTTTATTTGACATCATTTGATTAATGTCTGATTCATTAGGTTTTCGTGAGAGATTCATAGTGAACATGTCATATAATTCCATGTAATCATTACATTTTGCAATAAAGTTTAGTGGGAAACTGGTTTTTACATATTAACTTATTTCGTGTTTGGAGTAATCTTCGTCCCATAATATATTGACCGCATTTAGATACAGGGTGTTAAGTTTTAATTATTATTATTATTATTATTATTAGGTGTTCTGTCTTAAGACAGGTCCATTCCTCTTGTCAGTTAGATCTCTGCCTCCTTCAGCTCCCAGAATTTTATTATTTTCTTAAAGCTATCCAATATTTTAATCCTCCTCCTTCCTAAACTTATTTTTATATCTACCAGTGAATGCTTTGTGAAAAATTATTTACCAAACGTACGTTTGCTCACTTTGTACAAACAATGCCGACGACACATTTGGCTGAGATAATATTATCAGAACAGTATCAGCATTTTCACATCGCTTACTACCAGACACGGGACTCTTTTAAATCTTAGAATTTAAAATGTCCCTAGGTGAGTTGAAATAAGGGGTATAGTGTTGTTACAATTCGATTGGCCGGTAAAGATACCGAACTAAACTATAGAATAAGAAAAGAAAAAAGTAATGGGACCCCAGGAATACGTGGGGGTAGGGGTGGGGACGTGACATTAAAAAATAACTTTCATAAAAAATGTAAATTTGGTGAACAGGTATATTTGTACAGCTTTAAATAACCAAATAATTTGTATAAGTTGATATTCCTTAGTGAGAAATAGATAAATAGTGGGGGGAGGGAGGGGGTCAGAGTTTGCGGGGGGTTAGCGGTTATTAGGATGTTACCATTTACAAAACTAATAGAAAAAATTACATCTCTGTTTGATATGAAAATTAAATTTGACGGGCAAGTACATATAGAGACCCGTACAAATAGAAATGGATGTCTAAATATTTTATATTTCAAAATAAGATTTCAGCAAATATGTAAGGAGTTAGAGGAGAGGAGTTCACATGTAAACAATATGCGAACTATTTGCTATTTATAGAATAAGACTAATGAAATGGGTAGGGGGAGGGGTTTCAAAATATACAATACTAAAAAAATAAACTACTTCTCACATTTTAAGAACATTGACATTTGTCGGCCGGGTAAAACAGTATAAATGTCTGAAAATTCGTAAAATCCTAAATGAAGGAGCAGAAAATAAGGAGGGCAGATCCCTCAAAAATTTTCAAACAAATATAAAAATACTTTTTAAGGGGGGAGTGGGGGGTAAGAATTTTATTGGGAACTATGATTCTCTTTGGGAAAGCAAGATACTCAATATTTAATGTTTTTTAAACTAGATTGATTATTATATTTAAGCTGTTTGGTGAAAGAAATTCCTCCCTATTCCAAAGTGTTTCTGTAACAATTCATATTATTTCGTTTCACTTATATTAGTATAATTCTTTGATAAAGATTTGTGTAGTCAATGGATGGTGTTCGTTTGTACAGTCAGTTTGCAGACTCGTTAATAGTTTCGTTAAAATATATAAATATATTTTTTAGTTCATTATTTAATTACCATTATTGGTTTGCGATTTCCATAGTCAGTTCAGGATTATAAACGAAGGAACTATCAAAATTATGGGCCTTGGCTGTTGGATGTTCTAATTCTATATAATGTACTCGTAATATGACTTACCCGTATGAAGAACGAATCAAACTGATAATATTCCATAAAAAAGATTAATTTTAAACACCCTTTTGTATTAAATTATAATGTAATAGAGTAGTTTTTTTATATTAATATACATCGGTTGATTTTAGATTAAAATAATGTCACTTTGTTATAAAATATATTTTTATATAGTATAATAATATATAATTTACATAGGATCTGCTAATTTAATATTTTACCAAATATTACGTTCACTTCACTTATTAGTTAAAATATCTTTATATTGATTTATTTTGTTATATTTTAAACAAAATAATGTGCTTTAAAATAAATAAAAAATAATGTTGGGTATAGTTGCAAAATATTTCTTAATGTATGTATAGGCTTACATCTGAATATAAATATTTCTACTTTTATTTAAACTAACTCTTATTAAAATAATTTGAACTGATAAAACTAGAATTTATACTTAATCTAAGAATAACAATAATACACTCAATGAGAGTTTCGGATTTAATTAATTATTTAATTAATCATTATATTATTAACTAAGCCTCAAATGGAGTTTTAATAAAAATTAGATAAAACGTAAGTTGTGTATGTAATAACATTTTCTGCCTCAACTATTTAATTCAAAATAAGCCGACTTGTTTATGCCGTCTCTCTCTAAGGTAACACGCCGAGAAAGATAACAATCTGTGATAGTAATATCAAAGCAAATACATCTTCTTTTCAACCTGTACTCTATTTTACGTGCAAAGCCCTCCCAGTTTTCAATTCAAGTGCGAGGTTGTGTCGTGTATTCATGTATAGGATAGAAGGTGGAGAAATATGTTATCTATACGTTCTCGTACTTTAATTAGTCATGTTAAAAGTAATTAATTACTTAGTGGGATGAATTAATTATACTAGCGAGGTATATTTCAACACTAATATATGAGGAAAATTATATAACGGAATGTTATCATAGACACGTATTAACAATGAGCAAGTTTGGAGTATTTATTGTTTTATAGAATAATTACAACCGTTTAGGAATAAATAGGTTAAACATTTTTATTGCTAAAACCCAATAGGAGGAAATTAATGATTCCTAATTAAAATTAAAATCTTAAAAACTTTATGAAAATGTGTTAAGATTATTTTCTGTACATAAATTATGAAAATAGTTATATTAAAAAAAGGTTCCTTGTGTCTAAGGTCTAATAAAAATAAATCCTGCAGTAGAGGTGCATCTGTTATGGTGTCATACAAATAAAAAAGTTAATGTTACAAATCAGCAGTCCATTATTTCTGTTTTTATAGAAAATTTGTTCCAGCTTACCAAATATGAATTTAAATTTAAAAAATAATCACGTGACGTAAATCAAATAATTCACCACATTGTAACATAATATTTAAATAAATAAATGTTATTACTTATATCAAGAATATAGAAAAAAATAACTTATTTAAATTCTATTTTTTTTCCAAATTATTTAACAAGACCACAGTTTCAAAATAATAAAAAACCAAAAGATTCAACAGAGAGGAAAAACAAAAAGGTCAGAGTGTAGTTTCTATTCACGTGTTTTCGTGTGGAAAAAAAGACTTTTCAAAAATAAATTCATGACGTGGGTTATTCGACTTGACCTTGTTCAGTAATTGGTAAAAAAAAAATTAAATCATGAAGTCACGTGGGATAATAATGGTAGGTTCTACGTAAAAAATATTTTAAAAAATTCTAAAGAAGTCACATGTCAAAATATTTGAGATGTCATGTATGTGAATGTGTGTCCAAAACCTTTGCTAATTTATGTCACTAATGAAAGTAACAAGAAAAAACTCAAAAAGTGACAAGTACAAAGCTTAAGTCTAACTTATTTATATTTTGATGCTACATGCATTATTTTATATAAAAAAATCATCGTATTTTTAGAAGCTTTAATCTTTCTTCCCGGGTTAATTTTACGCTGTTAATATTCGTGTACGTGTGACTAACTCTGATATCATCATACGTCTCCGTGACACCTTTGATGTGTTACGCAATGTAGAAAAGTTGAAAGAGTTTTACAGAGTTTGTTTACACGCCAGTTTTTTTATTTTATGTAAAAAATATTAGATACTTCAGAGTTTGTACAAATACTATGAAGTATCGTTATATTAAAACAAAAATGAAACTAAAAATAAGCTTCCACAGGGAGTTACATAGTTAGGATATTGTTTTAAATTATATAAATAAAATAAAAGGGTTATATTAATGAGTTTTGAGCCATAGATAATTTTAAAATCAAACTTTATATACCTCTAATTTGCTTCAGTGGCCGCATGGCCTAAGATGTCACTCTCGCAATACACTAAACTGCTGACGACAGAAAGATCGGGGTTTGAATCCCAATCTACTGCACTAAGGGTGATTTACATTAATGTTTTTCCCCACTATTCCTCCACGCAAATGTGGGTACATTTACTATAAATTCAACCTTCCTTGTCCTTAGCACATTGGGGTAGTTAGTACATATGTGTAACTGATACAAGTAGTATGACGTGGTGGTGTGTGTGTGTGTTTATATATATATATATATATATATATATATATATACCCTTCTAGAAAACTAAGGCAAAATACACTATAATAATTATTATTGGCATTTATTTATTTTAAGTATTCAGCAAGCACTTTCTGAACTGACTAATTATATCAGCACACGAAAATGTCTATGAGTGAGAGCGAAAGAGCCTACCAAATGGTTTCCAGGGTTATCTATACACACAAAAGTCCCCCCCCCCTCCCCACTGTTTTCTATCCTTCCATTCTCCCGACTGATATCAGCTCTTCGACACCTGCGTCAACGTTAATCAAATATGTTGCGAATATAAAGATTTAAATCACGATTTTACCGATGAGAATAGTTACAATGCTAATTTTCTATACAAAGATATTCTTTAGATATAGATATATTAATTTTAGCAACGTGTCTTATTTGTGTATTACGTGTATTAATTAGGTAAGGTTATATTTAAAGGTAGTGAACCCATATTTGCGTGGAAAACCATTTTGGAAAAACTACCATCAGTATACTTGACCAAGATTCGAACCTTGAGCTCTCCGTCATCGGTGGTTTAGTCTACTGCGAGAGTAGCGCGTTAGACCATGCGGTTACCGAAACACGTATTTATATGGATTCTGAGTATTATATGATGTGGCTTTAAATCACAAATACTTGTAAAGTCTTTGTGCCAAAATGTATTACAATGAATAAAAATTGAAAATTCTACAAAAAAAAGAAAAAGTCCAAGCATATTGTGACGTTAAAACATAGTACGATACAAGTTTGCGTCATGGAACCATATATTTACGCTGTATTGAGCGCTTAGGACCACTAAAGGTACAAATCTTGAAGTGACAGGAGAATCCACTTACATTAAGCTGACACCATGGTCCTCGTGTTCAACCATGAGGTTAACAGATATAATCATTTGTTTTTATTATTATTTTGGGAAGCTATGTTATCATCACAAACTGTTTCCAGCCAATGACCGGGCCAGTTTAGTAAAATGACTATATCTTCCTATATTCCTCCACCATTTTTCCTCCTTTAACTGCTTGCATTCTTATCCTCAGAGTTGCATAATTTCTGCTATCTACTTCTCCTACCTCTTTCTTGGCATCATTTTGATATTTTCACTATATACTTCATTTCCATCATTTCCTTTTACATTCTCTCTTTTCCATCCTCATTACATGACCATACCATCTCAGTCTTGCTTCCTCTACTATCTCATGTAGCCCACTCCAACATCCTCATTACATGCCCATACCATCTCAGTATTGCCTCCTCTATTATCACATGTACTCCAACATCCTCATTACATGCCCATATCATCTCAGTCTTGCTTCCTCTATTATCTCATGTACTCCTTGTACCCCCACTCTTTCCAGGATAACTTAATTCCTAATCTTTGTTATTACTATATTATTATCAGGTGTTCTGTCTCACGACGGGTTCATTCGTTTTTTCAGTGAACTTAGACCACCAATGCAACCTGTCCTCTGCCACCTCCTTCAGCTTCCAGAAGGTTCTACTGTCCTTAATGTCATCCAGTATTTGAATCATCCTCCTTCCTAAACTCCTCTATTCCTCAACCTTTCCTTCTATGACGTCATGCAGAAGACAGTTCCTCCTAAGGATGTGTCCGATCCAGTTTGATCTGTACCAAAGAATCACATCCAAAATGGTTCTCTTCTCACCCACTCTTCTTAGGACTTTATTTGTCCCCCTGTCTATCCAACTGATCTTGTCACATACTCTTCTTAGGACTTTTTCATTTGTCCATTTGTCCACCTATAGGTCCGCCTGGTCTTCTCGCTCACTCCTATTAGGACTTGTTCATTTGTCCCCCTGTCTGTCCACCTGATCTTATCACCCACTCTTCTTATGACTTGTTCATTTGTCACCCTGTCTGTCCACCTGATCTTCTCAAATCTTCTCCAGCTCCATATTTCAAAGCTCTCCAAGTATTTATTTTACATCTTCCTATAAATCCAAGTTTCCGCTATAAAATCTTTGTACCATTTGAAAAAGTGGAATCATTAATCATTCTCAGATCTAAAAAAAAATATTTGTAGGCCTGTACTATATTAATGGCTCATGAAAATCATGTTAGACCTATTTTAGGTCCCCATAATGACAAAATGTGTCCTATAAAAACAGGTGGACTATGTTGGCTAGCAGTGTAAAGGGAACAAGTTTATCAACTCTCCTTCTTTCCCCATTTCCTTGTTTCTCTCTCTCTCTCTCTTGACTCCTTTATGTGCTAATGGGTTCCATGTGAAGGCACAACAGGAGTGCTCGTTTATTTCGGATCAAATGCTCATTCACTCATCATGAAAAAGAGAACAACCCCCCTCTCCCTCAACCCCCCCAAAAAAAGAAGTTATAGCACTAAAATGAGAAGTTGAGAGAAATACCAAGAGAGTAAAAGAGAGAACAAAAGGACAGAGATAGTGTATAGGAAGAGTAAAGTAATATAGGTATACAGAGAGTATAAAAAAAGCCGTCGTCTTGACAGCAACGATGATTAATCCCTTGCCTGCAAGAGCATCCCCCTGTGTAAGAGCTGAAATTAATTTATGTGTCGTCAGCTGCTGCTTGTAAAAGAAGTCTTCTTGTTTGAACGTCAAGAGCTATTTTGTCAACAAAAGAAGTACTATACAGGCGCCCGATATCTACTCCTACTCCATCGTATAAATATTAGCTAATCGTACTAAACACCGGGTTTAATGGCGGTGATATTTAAAGAGAACATAAATAAATGTGTTGTTTTGTGCGGTGTGGCTCCTTCATAGAACGTTAATAATATTTCACTGTAAATGGAACCACTGGCGCAGCCGGGGGTGGGGGCACGGGGTGCTGGTTTCAGGGTTGACCACTCCCCCTCTAGGCCTTGCTACCCACCTTCCTCTTTCTCGTCTCTAAAGCTGTTGAGATCATACACGAGGAACTCTACAAATGAAGACAGACTTAATGAGCTTCATGTGCATACATCCAGAGGTGTCAGTTACGGACCCATGTGGAAAAATGGCAGATCTGGCCCAGTTATGGTCATATCTGGCCCAGATCTAGGTATATCTGGCCCAGATATGGACCAGTTCTGGCCAGATATGATCTTTCCACTTTGGGAGGATGAAGTTCTCAATGAACTTTCTATGAAGCCAAGCAAAATTAACATAAGACTAAAGTGAATTAGTTCAAAAGTGATTTTGTGAGTTAAGAGTTGGTGCAATTTGCTTATTTGAATTTTCATATTTTAGCTCATAAAATAATTCTATGAATCAAATTTTCAAAATATACTTTATTAAAACTTGAATGTTTGTATATTCTAGTAGTATGCATGGATAAAAATTTGTTCATAAAAACTCAAGTCATAATAACTAGAGAATTATGACCATTTTTATAGATTTTAAATTATTTTTGATATTAGTGTATTTCTTTTGACGCATTTGCTTTTTACGGTAATTAAATTTTCAAATTTTCCCGTGGGATAAAACCAATGGACCCCGCTTGGTTGGTCAATTAAACTAATCCCTCCTCCCACCTTCAAACGAATCCTGGCTGCGCCTGTGCATGGAACTACAGTGGCCTTGACATGTCAACCGTTTAGCCTCTTAAGGTAGGATTCCCTCTGCCTGTCTCCCGACTGCGACCGGACTGGTTACATAGTTTGTTACGTGGCTAGTTCCTTTGAGACGACTGTGACTGGCAACCAGAATGCGCGTCCAGCGTCTCTACGTTGCGTCTGCGTCCACACCACGCCACCGAGCGTGTTTTTTTAGTAAAGTTGTATTTATTTTTGTGTTTGATTGGGCTGATTTTGAAAATGTGCCAAGATTTCTCAATAGGAGAAGACGAAAATCTAACTATTATTTTATTATTATTAGCACCACGTCTTACTACCCGTTCGGGTTATACGCTAATGTATAATGTTAGGATGATTATGAGATGAAATGGAGGCCCTACAGTTTAACGTGGGATCCGAACCACGGCGGAGGTCTGGCACTCCACACATTCACAAGTTGGGATTAATACACGTTCTTGTCAGAGGTGAAGGAAGGGTTTGGCAATCAGATAAATCTGTACCAGGACCGAGGATTGAACCCCGGACCCCAGCACAGAAGTCTGACACCTTACCCCTAGACCGCCAGGTCACCATGTTTATGTAAATGTTCTTCGTACCCAGGGCTAACATAACAATTTCTTTATGTATATATGTATAGTGCTCAAATCAAAGGTTGGTTGGATCCTAAACTGTATCAGTACACCAAACTGGGATTCGATCCCCCAATCACCCTGTCATCAGCAGTCTATATTAAAACAAGCGTGATGCCTTATACCATGTGACCACAGAAGCCGGTAATAATATTGTATTGTCTATGTGTATTTTCAAGCGATTAACAGTATTTCTCTCATCATTAAATGTTATACAAAAAGTATTTACTAAGGCACTATCCTAAGTCTAAATTTTAATATAACCAAAAGCCTTAGACTAAAAACTTATTTTAAGATTGTGTCTATGTAGACATTCGTATCCGTATAAGAAACAATTAGTCTAATTTTAAAAAGCTATATCCTTGGCACATTAAATAAAAAATGGTACTACCAGACGTGGAGAAATAAATTCGTTAATTTAAAACTTCTTGTTTTTAAGCAACCTGACTTCTTCACTACTTCGTTACAAAAGGGGAAAAGAATTGAATTAAAATTATTAAGTACGTCCTACAACATTATTCATTAACCTAATTTTCTTTCCTTTCTCTCCTTCTATGTCTGGTTCACTAAAATTGAAAAGATCTTTCCACTCATCTATTCTTTTTTTTTTTTACTTTTTGACACCAGCAGTTAACTCGCTGTAAAAAGGAACCAGTAAAAATGACCCTTTCTTTTATAAAACGAGTCTCAGTTTGCGTCACAAGAACAATGGCGATAAAGAACCAGACACAAGGAGACGGAGAAGTATCGGATGAATTAGGAAAGGATATTTTACTGACCTTTTTTTTTATGTGGATGAAACTTTCTCTGTTCACACTAAGTGGATTATTTTTATACTAAATTTGAGTAAAAGCAGTTTCGTTTGTGTCGTTCTGAAAAGTGGTTACATACCAACGCATTTTTTTAATAAAGGTTTAAGAAATATGTTTGACCTCTTGATAGTAGTCATCACAAGGGACCAACTTACAGAGGATAGCATAGATTTCCTATGGTTTTATACCATCAACCATAGATTATAGAAGGTGAAAGAAAATCATGCGATCCTTCAGAGTAACTTCACGATATTGTGCGTCTATATATTCTAAACTATATTTTGTTTCCCTTACCCTGATTAAGTATATACTCTTTATTAAACGTATTTAAAGCAAACAAGGTCCTCATTATATTTATATTATATTTAGCACCGCGTCTTACTACCCGTTCGGGTTATACGCTTTTTTAAGTACTAATTACGCTAATGGATTAGGAATCGGGAAGGTTAAATTAGAGGAAGTGAACCCGCATTTGCGTGGAGGGAGAGTGGAAAACTATTTAGGAAAAACCACCCCCAGTTCACCCGACCGAGATTCGAATCTCGATCTCCCCGTCCTCAGCAGCCGAAATCAACACGACAGGCGCGTTAGCCAACTACGCCACCGAGGCGGGTTAAGGTCCTAATCTTTTGATTGGTTCATCACATATAATTTTAATTATCGTAAGTACACAAACTATGTTCACGATCACCTTGTTGTAGGGATATCAATTTTATAGGAAATTTATGGCAATCTTTGTGACTTTGGAAATTTAGGTCATATTTTCTTGATTTGCGTCCTTTAATGAATTTCAGTGTCATATTTAGGCATATGTTTATGCATAAATGTTAAGTGTATTTTAAAATAGTATCGATGTTTTATAAATAAATACATTTTTTCTATTTATAAAGCACGTGTTTGATTTAGTTGTGTGCATTTAATACGACTCTTTGTTAATTTTTTGCTGATTTTTTTGAAATTTTGAAGTATTTTTTTTAGAATCCTTTGGTCATTTTATAGGTCATTTTTGATGATTTTTAGTTAATAAAAATCCACGCCCTGATAAATAACCCACTTCATTGGTCGCTTGGTATAAAGTGTCATCCTCACATAAGACTGGCTTGACCAAAGAGGGGAAATCAGGAGTTAATTTAAAACCTGACGGTTTGTTAAGTCGGTAACATTGTTTATAAAATAGGATTAGCGCCAATATTGGGCGGTTGGATAGAGCCTGGAACCACAAACTCAGTGTATTCTCGCCCCCTTGAAATCAAAACCACATAAGGAATAAAGTTTATATCCTACAATAGATTCAAACCAAAGACTCTTTAAGACGTGTGAAGCACGATTGAAGGATGTGACTATAGTAGGATATTGGTAGGGAAATAAAAACTTTTAGAAAATACCAAGAAATGCTTTTTAAATATCAACATAAATAACAATCTACTATAATATGATTAGTGTTATCTTACATGTATTAGTAATATCTATAAAAAGTGACAGGAGCGGATCATGTGACTTGGCGTATGAATACATGAGAGTATATACATGGTATAATAGCGGTATGAACATAATATGGCAGACGCAAAAGCTACTAGATCAATTTTAATGTAACTTTACATCAAGTCATATGATCAATATCTATCAAATAAAATTAATAATACATCAAAATGTTAGCAATGCTTACCCCAAAATAAGTATATTTTATTAGTATTTTTTTAAAAGGAGTTCTTCGTACCAAAATCGGAGTATAGTAACGTGTCAGAAAAGTATATTATTATGAAAATTGGAAAGTAGTAAAGAGAAGTGTCACCTACATGGTCCGTAGAGAACAAGAACTGTGGACCGGAGTAAGGAGCAGTGTCACCTACATGGTCCGTAGAGAACAAGAACTAGAGTTGGGAAAAACAGTGATTTTACGATATCAGTGAATACAGTGACTGTGATTTTAAAATATCGGTTATTTATACCAGTGATTTTTCACTGTTAGTATTTAGCTGCTGTCCGAGTAGGCGCGTACAATCGAGTATCGAGTATCGAGTAGGAGTATGGAGTATTTCTGAGTACTGGGTATTTACTATTTACTCGAATAATCCCATGACATTCGGTTGTCGGTTGGAACTTGAAAGGAGAACTAATTACTTGGAAGTTTGGCGGCTTGCAATAGAATTCGATACTTAAAGACTTAACATAAGCTCTTTCTGTCGGCACTGACATTGACATTATTGACATACAGCTACCTAATCTACGGGTTTCGTGTTGCCTGACTAATGTACATTCAATACTAAAGTATGCGTTTTAAGAAGTTTAATACAATTGAAAAATAGAGAAATAAAATATGTTATTTAGTATTTTATAGTGAAATGTTATGTAATTTGTGTTATGTGATTTTTTTTCGTAGCCTACTTTTAAAAAGAATCCGAAATGTGATTTGCTTAGTAAGCTTGCTTTTGAATTTTGCTTTTAACAACAAAGTCATTTTTATGTAGCAATCTTATACTGTTTTTGATAAATGAGCTCTAAGAGATCAAGTGTTTTAAATAGAAATAACACGTAAAACATGCCAGTCAATAAGGTCGATTATCAATTAGTTGGTAGAAAATAAAAAATAAAAGAATAACAAAGGCCGTGAAGCGAGTATTTATTCGAGTGTCTAGAAAAAGAAGCAATACTAGCTCCGTAGCTCGAGTATTGCGAGTATTGCGAGTATCTCCGATCACTGATATCTCAATCACCTATACTTTTGGGATCGAGTAACTGGGAGTATCAGTGATCAAATGGTATCGGTGAAAAAATAACAGTCAGTGGTATATCGCCCATCTCTAACAAGAACTGTAGACCGTAGTAAGGAGTAAAGAGAAGTGTCACCTACATGGTCCGTAGAGAACAAGAACTTCTCCCTCCAGCTCTCTTTGATGAAGTCGAAGTATGGGAGCCAAGTGTTGGACAATAAAGAGGGAGGGGGTTATAAAATGTTATTATATTCATAAAAGGGCATGAGGGAACGGAAAGGTGGGTGTAAAAGGAAGAAGGAATAATAAGAGTGGTCCCCCACTTACAAATGGAGAGTACTTGAATTTGTAATGTTCTTCTGGTTTATACGCAGATGTAAAGTTGGTGAAGGACGAAATGGTTCGTTGTTGAAATCATTGATAGTTATGAAGTGTAGAATGAAAGAGAAATAACAAAACGTATTGTTAGATAATTTCTCTCGTATTTATAAGTATGAGCAGGTACGGTACTTATGTACCTTTTCCTAATTGGTTCTGCACTTAAGGGGGGAGTGTAGGGAAAGCGAGAAAAGGGCAGTGTTTTTGCAGTTTTTAAAGCAAGTAATGTTTTCGTACCAAATAAATCAAATATTGCTTATGTAGACTCACATAAACAGAGTTTAATTATAATCTTCATGTGGGGATATCAACGGTTGTTGAATAACTGCCATGTTATACCCTAAACTTATTATTATTATTATTATTACCACGTCTTACTACCCGTTCGAGTTATACTCACGCTAATGTGTAATGGTAGGGTGATTGTGAGATGAAATGTAGGACATACAGTTTAACGAGGGATCCAAACCACGGTGGAGGCCTGGCATTCCCCACATTCACAAGTTGAGATTAATACACGTCTTTTCAGAGGTGAAGGAAGGGTTTGGTAATCAGATAAATCTGTGCCGGGACCTAGGATTGAACCCTGTACCCCCAACACAAAAGTCTGACACCTTACCCCTAGACCACCAGGTCACTTAATACTGTATACGTCATTGCTTTTAGGTAAGCCATAACACGATGAAAGTTATCATTTGCAGAATTTTTGCAACCTTAAAAGCTCTGGATCCCACCATAAAGTGTAGACAAATGTTTGAACTTAATTGGACCATAAAATAATGTTTTATATTTTTTGTATCTATAACCTCGTCTTAACACATGTTTAGGTTATACGCAAATATAATATTTACAATAATGGGGTAGGTATGGGGAAGACAACATTTTAGAGGCAAACTGCCAAAATTAGCGTGGAAGGAGGGTGGAAAACAGTTTAGGGAAAAGCTACCCTCGGTAGACTTGACTGTGATTTAAACCCCAATATTTTCATCATCAGATGAGCATTATAATAAGATAGTGACGCCTTAGACCATTCGGCCACTTAAGTTGGTTTCATTCTATAAATGTGGGAACTATCTAGGGAAATTTTATAATTATCTGTAGCTAATATATCAGTAAATATAGTCCAATATCAATTATCAGATGAAAATATTTGTAAAAGCTAATAAAAACCCATAGAAAAATAAAAAAACGCTAAGATTTTTAAAATACTATAATTTTTGTGAATGTTGGCAACATTAAAAGAAAGTAAATTATTAGGTGATTCTTATAATCAGGGGTGTTGAATGTAATCTTAATTTGTTAATAAAATTATTAAAATATGTAATATTTCTATATACACTCTGGAATCTATATAATTTTATTAATGATTTGTTATGAACTTAACAAATAAAAAAAAGCTATTTATTTTTGTAAAATGTGGCCTTATTTTATGTCTACGATCACTTGTGTATATATATATATATATATATGTATATATATATATATTAGTGGTACCTAAAGAGTTTTAGTAATTTTACTATATCTTGGATTTAAGCTAGAGTTTAATTGACAACGCGTATTTCAACGGGTGATAATGTTCTATTAATTCTCCTATATCAAGATAAACATTATCTAAAATAAATTTACATTTTTAAAGTACTGCTAATGATAATTATTTACTAGATCTTAAAACAACCCCAAATATCTTACGGAATTTTATTAATTAAAAAATAGGATATTTATATTGGAATATCTCCAAATTTTAGCAACATAACTAGAGTTGGGTATAATAAAATATATTGTCTATGGTCTAACGCACTACTCTCGCAGTAAACTAGACTGACGAAGACGGGGACATCAAGATTCGAATCTCGATCGGGTGTACTGAGAGTTATTTTCCCCATAAATAGTTGTTTACACTCTCTCCACGTAGATGATGGTACATTTCCGACTGATATAACCTTCTTCAGCCCTAAGACCATTAGCATAATAAGTACATCAGCGTATAAACCGAACGGGTAGTAAGACGCCGTGTCAGAAAAATGAATAGGTTTACTTCCTAAATACATGAGGACCGCATGCGTTTCTAGAAAAAAAATCCAGGTATGTAGCAATCAATTACACGTCGTCTAATATCAATAAATCAATGGGAGCCATTTATCCTTCACTCTTTCGTTGTAGTAAGAATAACTACCTCTTTAATATTTATATGGTTGTAAGTCACTTTCAGAACGCATGCATTTTCAAGGGAATGTTGGTTTGAAAATAATTCGCTGTGACAGGTTGACCACTTAATCTCTGGAATAAAATCCAACCATAATTCTCGGTTTTCCTGACCAAATAATAATCCTGAGTTTGTAAAAGTCTTCTTCTACAGATGATACTGAACACATTATGAATATTTGTTTTGATAAAAGTTTGTTCAATACATCATAAAATGTTAGTACTTGAGAGAATATTGTTAATAAGTAAGCCTCCAAAATATTTCTAGTGGTCCTTCACCCAAAATAAACACAATATTTCTCCAGTAGCAACGTTTAGTTTTAATTTTCTTCCCATGGTGATATCAACAGCTGTTGAATATCTGTCATAAGCGGCTTTAGATGACAAGCTTTTTAAATGAAGAGAAAAAGTTGTCATTAAATTAATTACAGAACACCATTGACAGATATTCAAGAACTGTTGATATCACCACGTAAAGAAAATTAAACTAGGTTTCTACTGAAGAATAATTTTTGTTTGCCAAAAGAATCTTGATATAAAAACTGCAAAAATAGTGACCTAAACTTGCGTGCCTACACTCTTACCTCAAGATTGTTATGTTGTTGTTTTTTTAATTACATAGCGTATCATTACATATTTTGGTTAGATGGATACATATTATTTTCTATAGTGTGGTGGGAATGTAGTATAAGTTTAAGTAGATATACAAACTCTCGAAGGAACCTGTTCCAACTCACCAGTGTAGTTTTACAATTCCGACTTTCCTGTCTCCAACAAACCATACTAAAAGATATAGGGAGATTTTAAAAACAATACTCCTGGACACGGGAAACGAACCCGGATACTGAAAGACTTATGGATTGATATTTTGTTTCCGTGCCCTCCAACCCAGGCGAGGTCAATATCATTTAAATCAATTTTAAGCATATAATTTAATTCTCTAAGTAAAATAAAAATACAGACAACATTATTCATTTTTAATTTTAATATTGAAATTATTATTATTACTATTATTATTAGCACCGCGTCTTACTACCCATTTGGGTTATAAGCACTTACGCTAATGTGTAATGGTAGGGTGATTGTGAGATGAAATGGAGGACCTACAGTTTAACGTGGGATCCGAACCACGGTGTAGGCCTGGCATTCCCCACATTCACAAGATGTCTTGTCAGAGGTGAAGGAAGGGTTTGGCAATCAGATAAATCTATGCCGGGACCGATGATTGAACCCCGGACCACCTGCTCACTTTATTAGTAATTGTTCTTGTGAAATTTGATGTGATTTAAAAAAGTCGTGAGTTCAACCGGTTATATATATAAATAAAACACATTCAGTCTTGAAAACATTATAATTTTAGATGTGTTGATACGCTTTTCATCCGTACGATTTATATCGGAAAGTTTTCCCTCTCGGAACAGAAGGGTGCAGAAAAGTAAACTTGCCCGTAATAGGATCATCACTTGGGTTCGCCGTTCTGGGTAGCCTACCTGCAAACTAGGAGTGTACACAGAATCAACTACACACTACGGAACAGGCGAAACACTAGATCAGAGAAGACGTGGAAAAAAGTCAACTACCTTTTTGTTTTTACCTTTAGTACGTCTTACTACACGCTCGGGTTGTACGCATATGTACTAATTATGCTAATGTGTTGAAATACTGAATCTAATGAAGATGTACCCGCATTTGCGTGGAGGCAGATAGTAAAATCATTTAGGAAAAAACAACCCTAATTACACCTAAACAGGATTTGAACTCTGATCTTTACTTAATCAGTAGATAAGAGTATTGAAAGAGTGATGCCTTTAACCATTCGACCACTGAACCACTATTAATAGTTTAGAAAACCAATTGGCTTTAGGCTAGGGCACCCATGTGTCTTTCCCCAATGAAGGGCGGGTCGGAGTCCCATCTGCCAGGGGTGTGGAACCCTCCATCCCTTCAGAAAATTTCAGGTATTTAACCTTGTGGGAAGGAATTTTAGAGCATCTAAATATAATTCTGAGCTGATTATATGAGTATAAAAAGCTAGTTTTCTCAACAAAACGTTTCTGGGAAAAAAAAAGTTGTAACTGAAACCATTGAAAAGAAACCTTGTAGTTTTTCATAACTTTATTGAAGAGAACAAAATGGAAAGAAAGTTGTTGAAGAGGGATTGGGAGCAAATCTATATTTTATCATTTTTATTTGTTTAACTCGGGATAGTGATGATTCAATATGTTTAGTAGCAAATTGCAGTCAAATACCAAAAAATACAATTTTAATTTTCATAACAAAGTACGAAAAAAATGAGTTAATCTTTCAGATTGATAAGTGTGAATGTAACCCCCTTATCGCCCATTTGTGGGCGCCCATGGTTATAAGATATATTGGGTGCCCACTAACACGTTGAATAAATTTAATTACCATTTAAATGTTGAGTAAAGCGGTATCGTATATATTTAAGTTTGTATAATATACAATTTATTTTTATTTGATTTTTAATTTAAATACTTAATACAATTATTGCATATGAAATATTACCGAGAACATACAAATGTTGTAAAAGGGTTGCTAAAGGGTTTGACACACACACACACACACACACACACACACACACACACACACACACACACACACACGTGGTAAATTTATGGTTTGGTAAATATATTATAGCCCCACATGTTATCACTTCCCTCCACTTGAAAGTCGTCGTGACTACCTTAGAATATTAGGAGTTCACCTCGTTTTAAGGCCCTTGGCCCAAATGAGTGCAAGTCTAAAACCTATTTTGTGGAATGGTGGGCGGGAGGGTGAAAGGCGTGGCGTGGCTTCACAACCAACCAAAATATCCTTCCGCGCCAACAAAAAGATATGGATCATGGAAACCGTAGATGGCGCTAGCTACCGGACAGGTCTTGCGGAAAAAAATCATACGTTTGGAAATATCAGTTTTCTCGAGAACAAGTGAAATTTTTATGTTAATATTTTCAACGCCTCTTCTAAGATACTATATCGATGTTTATTAATTGTTACATTTTCTATTTTTTTGTTATGCAAACGGCGGTTTTCTATTGAAAAAATTTCAAAAATTTTCAAATTATATTACTGTTAAAATTATATAAGATGTGTGTATATAAAAAGTATGACTTAATCAACATGCTTCTATTCTTGAAAAAAACGTTTCCAAAAATAAAATTGCAAAACAATAAACATTCTCGAAGATAACCGTTTGTTCCCACGGCTCTGCGTTGCCATGCCAAAAGAAAAGGGTCAAGCGAATTAATTTGAAAACTCTTAATCTACCCTATTTGATAGAAAACTGTATAGGTCAGTTCAAGAAGTCCTAGGTTTGAACACCAATCGGGTTTAATGATATAGCATTTCTGGCCAAAAATAAAGAACAGTTGCCGGAAATGATGGACAGTCTGGTGGATATAAGGAGAAAATATGGCATGGAGATCAACATTGATAAGTCATAAGTGTGGGGGATTTAAAAAAAAAATAGCAGCTGAAAATCAAAATTGGAAACCAGGAGTTGGAAAACTTAGAGAAGTTCAAGTACCTGGGAATTCTGCTAACAAAGGGTACCTGTTGCACCAAGGAAATTAGGTCGAGTATCGCCATGGTCAAGGAGGCTTTCAACAAGAAGAGGTTACTGCCGACCAGAAAGTTGAGTTTGGAACTGATGAAAGGCTACATTTGGAGCTTCGCACTGTATGGAGCATAAACTTGGACTCCCAGGAAGGTAGAATATAAATATTTGAAAAGATTTGAAATGTGTTGGAAAAGACATGAGAAAATAAGGTGGACAGACAGGATGACGAGTGAAGTCCTAAAAATAAAGAATTTTTGAATGAGACTCTTCGGTGCAAAGCAAAATGGATCGGACACATTCTTAGGAGGAACTGTCTTATGCACGACGTCATAGAAGGAAAGGTTGAGGGAAAGAGGAGATTAGGAAGGAGGAGGATTCAAATATTGGACGACTTGAAGGAAAGAAGAAATAACTGAGAGCTGAAGGAGAAAGCAGACTACAGGACGTATTGGTGGCTTGAGTTCACTTACAACAGTAATGGATAATACACCGAATAATAATAATAATAATATTTGTTATGAATACATGCTGGTAAATGGGCCTGACGTTAAGGTTGGGTGAGTATTAAGTAGTCTGTGTGCTGTCCTAGGTTAAGTTGGTAGCTCGACATTCTTTCCTAGCGCAAATCTATTACAGTCATTGCAGTACTGACAATTATTTGCATATACATTTCTGCGAATTTTAGGAAATAAGTAGATTTGTTGACAATTCTATTTTGCACTGAAATAATGTAGTTATATTAATATTTTAAAATTTGGGGTAATGTTTCATAACATATAAATGTACAACTCAAGAATTAGTATCACTAAAAAACTGATATTTTTTTGAAATAGTAGTTGGTATATTAAAATGTATTTACTTTTGGAAATATTCCATCTTTTTTTTTTTAACAAATATTTAGCTATAAAATGTAATCGAAGTACACGCGAAAGTTTTTTTATATCTGGACTTATTTATTTTTCTGAAATAGAAACTGTTTATTTCAACAAAAAATATATAATTATTTTAGGTTGCCTGAAATTTAAAGCTGGTTGATAGAAGATATTTAAAAAAAAATAGAGTTAGCACTAAAAGAAAATCCATACTAAAAAAAGCTTTTGGAGTAGATAATTCGAGTTTTAATATATTGTATAGTATTCATATTGCGATAACAACTCATCAAATAATAATAACTTGTAAAATAAAAAATAAATTGACGTGTATCACAAACAGATGTGTGATAATAATTGTCACCAGGATCATTTCTGATAGCTGAACCAAATTTAATTGGGTGTGAAATGACAACCTAAGCCAGGAATGAACCAGGATTGTTCAGTGGTAGATATTTGGGACGCAAAGATCCAATTTCCGTGTTTCATTTGTCATTTTGTCATTGGTGGAATCATATTTAAAAATATATATCTATTGTGTAAAGACATAATTGTTTTCATTAGAATATAAACATAAATAAAAATGACTAATTAGATGACAAGTATAATTAATATAGCCAACTTTAAAATGTCCCACACAATGTTCTGAAATATTATTATTTAGCACCGCGTCTTACTACCCATTCAGGTTATACGCTTTAAGTACTAATTACGCTAATGGATTAGGAATTAGGAAGGTTGAACTAGAGGACGTGAACCCGCATTTGCGTGTAGGGAGAGTGGAAAACCATTTAGAAACCACCCTCTGTTCACTCGACCGAGATTCGAACCTCGATCTCCCCGTCCTCAGCAGTCGAGCTCAACACGACTAGCGCGTTAGCCAACTACGCCAC